>JAIPRL010004211.1:0-40172 GCA_025469235.1 Pemphigus obesinymphae
ATATTTGTATTATTAGCTACTATTCTACTATTAATTTAAATTTGATTAATGTTATTTATTGTTAAATATTATATTATATATTGTCTGTTTGGGTTTTTGCCCGTTTTGTATTATAAAATAAAATAAAATCATAGATCAGAAAATGGACCTCATTATACTCAGCAAATATTATAGGACACCTACTACCTATCCTAGTTGGGCTACTAGTGATGACGGTAAAAGTTCGATAGCTTTAACAGCTCACGTCAAAAGAATAGCCGAGGATAAGGGGTCGGGTCTAGAATTCTCCTGGTTAAGGATCGGAGTCGTCAGGGTGTTCAGCTAATATTGGACACCCAATTGCCCAACAGCAACTGAACGGCTAGAATCCTTCAATCATTTTTTTGACGGATTGGAGAGGACAATCAGACAAGGAGAGACACCGGAGGAAACTTTGGTGGTCGTCGGCGACTTTAACGTCAAATCAGCGCTCTGAGGTTCCAGCAGCACCGACGACAAAGGCGAAGCGCTAGAGGCATTCGCCAATAGCCTAGGTCTACTAATCTGCAACACGGTCAGAAATCCAACTTTACAACGTGTTAATACAACCTCAGTCATCGACATTATGATAAAATCATCTTCACAAGAAGTCAGGGACTGGAAGGTGCTAGACGTCCTTACATAAAGCGACCACAAATAGTAGAATTTTTGATCGGTATATCTCAGGAATTCTTTGAAAGCTTGACCGACCAGACTTAAGCCTATAGGAGCCTTGACCCCGAGGCCCCGACTCGCCCGTAAAATCAGCGAAAAAGTTCTCTGCTTTCCAGCTGAGGGGACCGTCGATGACGCAACCGGAGCTCTCAACGACTACCTCATCATACTATGCGACGCGTGCATGCCGAGAAGGATCAGGGTCAGCGGAAAAAGGAAAGCAGTTCACTGGTAGAATGGAAGCAATTGCAACGTGCAGGGCGAATTGCATAAGAACCTGAAGAACCTACCTTAGGACTATCAAAAGGCTAGGACAAGATGGCAGTCATAACGAGTGCGAAGCGTACCGCACAGCACGCAAAATCCTTCGTGTAGAAATACGCAACTCCCAAGAAAAGAGTTGGAGCGAACTGTGACTCGTGGGGAGTCCCATACAGGATTATATTGAAAAAACTTAATAAACAACCTTCAGGTGTAACAGCGAGAGGACGCGAAAACCAACGCTCTCTTTCCAACAACGGAAGCCGTTCACTAGAGCATGGTCCAAATTCCACTAGGCCGTGGAGGCTGTCGGCGGGTCCATATTTAAGTTACACTTCAAATATTTTTGCTAGGGTCGGATGTGAGGTACAATATTTAGCCCATCACATTCCGTTCACGTTGAGGGTGGTCAGTCACAAACATTGCAACATATGTGCACCGTATTATTTCCAAATCCTGAAAAATTGACCTAGAATAATATTAGTAAAAGAGCTGCTAAATAGTCAATATGGGCTGAGAGTAAAAAGGTTCTGCCTCCTCGGTATTTTAATATTATTCAGGAGACCATTTTTGAATTTCTATCGTACATAGCTTAATATTAATGTAGAACATTTTGATTCGCTATAACTCATGGATACGAATAATTATAATATAATAATATGATAATAAATTATAATATAATATAATTATAGTTCATTCCAATTTCAAAATACCTATAGCCCATACAAAAATTAATAATTAGGTTTAAAACTCATCTTTTTAAAACCACCTTTTAAAAAAATTGGTAATATAGAAACTATATTGAATGATATGTCATAAATTGTGGCTTTTTTTTATTCGTCTAGACCACGATATATTAATTGAAACTATTATTATTAAAATTGAGTAAAATCGGTCTTATTTATAATAGTGGCATGACATTTATATTGTTTTTTTTTCTATGACTCAAGCATTGTAAATATTATAAAATAATAAAACAGATTTAAAAAAAAAATGCACTAGTGTTCGTTTAAAATTAGACAATCTATTTTACTAATTAACTTAGGTACTATATAATTACTAGTAGTATTATCATTATACATTTTTTAATCCATAAATTTAAAAATATTTGAATATATTTTTAAAGTAATTTAAAATTAGTCTTGTATGGATACCATTATGCTGTGTGCATTGTCGTGTAAACACGATATTTGTTAAAATATATATGTTTACGCATTTTTCATTTCTATCAACTTCAGAATATTATAGAAAAATAATTTATAAAGAACAAAATTTTCTAGCGATAGATGGAGACGATTTTTGATGTATGCATTTTTACACGTTTCATGAGTTGTTAAAAATTTAAAAAATCATTTTAACAGCCCACAAAACGTGTAAAAATGCATATATCAAAAATCGGCTCCACCAGCAGCTAGAGAATTTTGTTCTTCATATTTTATTTCCTATTTCATTTATTTCATCAATATTCTGAAATTAATAATGTACAAATGAAAAATGTGTAAACATGTTTTTTAACAAATATCGTGATATCGATAAGAGAATATTTTTTTAAATTACATAAAAATCGGCTCCATCAGTCGTTGGATAATAGTGTTGGTTATAATTTGTTTTTTGTTTCGTACATTTAACATGTTCTTTAGTTGATAAAAATAAAAAATGCTAACACGCAAGTTTTTCAAAACTGAAATTGTAGTCGTGATGTCCTTTTAACATTGGTTTATGAGTAGGTACGACGTTGAATGAAAGTGTACATTTGACCATATTGAATATTTTATGACGCTAACGAATAACGAGCTGAACGATAATAATTTTTTATTGATCAAAACAGTACCTACCTACCTACCTACCTACCTAATTAATAATAATATCGTGCGATTGCCAAATTCAAAATATTTAATAATGCAATTTGTATTAAGAGGATAAATTAAAGCTATAATTATGTATTATGTATCAGGTACCTACCTATACTATAGTATGATATAGGTATAGGTATGTACCTACACAAACGACATAAATTTGTGTTTGTGTTTGTTTTTTTTTTTCCGTCGCCAGCGTCTTGGGTGGTCTTTCTCGTTGGTATATGTGTAACTGTGTGAGGACAACTATACGAGATTTGTGTGCGAGTGTACGCATGCAATGTTACTGTTGAATTGCAAATGTGTTGCCACTATAAACACTCAATCGCCGCCGAGAGCGAACGCATACGATGATATTTATTCGAGACAGTGGTATTTAACGATAATCCTTTAAACGCAGATTCCAGATTCCAGTGGCGTGTCCAGAATCGAAATATCGGGTAGACCCCTTAAATTTTCGTTGGTCTAAAAATATGTATACATACTTTTAAACCACTTCAACACTATTTTCTAAATTCAACTAAATATTATCTTAAATAAATTTCTAATGATTTTCATTAAAATTAGTTCTAAAAAGAAAATCACATTATATATTTTGCCTTCTGGTTCGACGTGTTAAAATTGACTTAATTAAATAGTTTTTAGAATTTAACGCGGAATGTGGTGCACGGTATTTTATATCCAAAACTTTTTGGAGTCGTGGTATATTTATCTACGATTTTTCTACATTCGAATATCAATATTATGTTTTTAAATATTTTCACGTTTAGAGTTTTATGTATAGTAAACATAGCCCTCAAACATAACATTTTAACTATCATTAATTGTGCCTACTAAATTCACGTGGGCAACAGTATTCGGAAAATTAAATGAAAATAATATAACAATATAATTTTACAGTAGTTTTACCTAACTATATTAATGTTAGTAAAATATCAAAATGATATAATGTCGTATCGGGAGATCGATTCTTGAATTTGTAATATAGCTGCGTTAATCGAATGCGATTAAAATTTTATTGCATAGAATTGTGGTGTTTTGCCATTTTTGAGAAATATGTAATTTTTGTGAACCGAAAAACGTTTTAATATTTGTCTACCTACCGCAATATAAACGATGACAAAATGTTGTCACAATTAAATTTTCTACCTACTGATTAATCTTATCGTAGTAAAACTATAATACATTCGTAACATTAGTATTTTTTTTCACTATCTTTAAATAATTAATTATGTCACATTTTTATCGATTTGAAAATGTATTTGTACTAAAAAATATTGAATATCAATAAAATGTCAGACAGCATGGTACAATAAGAACATAGTATTGTAGATCTATTTTTGATGTCTGATAAATTATCCGTGAAAATTTTTAGATTACCTAAAAATCTTGTTCGATTTGTAATAAATGGGTACAATGCAAATATTAGCACAATATATTTACAAACAAAAGTATGAACATTTATAGTATTTAATATTTATAATGTAAATATTTATTATTAAACGTATTATTTTGTTTAAATTTAATTTATACAATATGATATAATAGCTTCAATGATGTAAATTAGACATTGTGAACAATTATTAGTATCAATAATAGATAAAATTATAAATATAATTATAACGCTGAGTTGCATAAAAATCACTCAGTAATAATATTAAACAAAATTTTCGCTTAAGATATGTATTAACTTAACTTATCATTGTACGTAAAAAAATATTAAATGCATAATATTTTAACTGTTTACTTACCCGATCTAATAAGATTACAGTTCATAAAATTAACTAAAAACTAATATATATAAAAAAAAAACTTTATATGTATGACTTTACATCTGATAATAATCAATAAATATTTTGTGAAATAAACTATAAGTATCTAAAAATCTGAATTATTACTATCTCGATGCCCTTTAAAAATATTAATGATTCTATAAACTATAAACTTGGATTATATATCTTCTATACCAGCGCCTGATCTCATTGATTCAACCATTTTTATACTATTTTCTGGAAGAACTTTGTAGAGTTGATTTTTTTAGCCACATTTTTTGCCTGCTCGAACGCGGAATTCTTTCTTTCATTTTTAATAATAATATATCATACGCATTATTTTTGGAGAGAGAGTGTAATATAGATATAATATGTACTATATTCTCTATTCTTAAAGAATTAAAAAAAAAGTATGGTATAATTCATGGATTATTTTGAAATTAAAATATTTATAAATGTTTATTTCAGGCCTTCGGTGACGTAAACATTTCTCGGACGTACAATAGTATATAACTGTTGTCTGTTATCATATTTTTAAATATTAGTATTGCATAGTAGCATATATCATTTAATCTTTAAAATGCGAGTCTTATGGTATATAGTAAGGTTAAGGTATAAATTCATTGATTTATTTAAAATGCAAAGTAACAACTATTTGAACACAATATTAAAATAACTTCAAATACATTCTAATTCAATTAAATTGAAGACTCTAAAACTATAAAAATTTGGCAATGGCCGAGAAAATACTTTTACGTAGTGGCGACGAGAAGTTTTTTTTTACTTGAATCACCGAAGTCTTAATACATTTATCTACCCAATATTGACCAAGATCTGTGTTTCTATCTATATGAATTATTTTATAAATTTATTATAATTATAAATAAAAACCAGACAACTGTCTCCAGTAACCTTTATAATATATTTTAAATACATTGTTGCAAACTTCAAATGTTTTCTTGAAGCATCCAGTAAATTGCTGATTATCTTAAAATTGATAAATGGAAAACGAAGAACAATAAATTAAGAGAAAAAAAGTCAAATTTCGCAGGTATACGGATTTTTAACAGTGTGAATCTCCATAATATGTTCTATAGCTCCATAACATAAATACCTTGTAACATATTATTCTTATATTGATAATTTTGTCTTCCAATAATGTTATATGTTCAACTAAAAGACATATACCATATATATATGATGACAAAAGTTCAGCAACCATGGCCATATTAATAAAACTGTTTCATAAATTAATATTTAAATTTAATGATTTTAGTAAATTGTTATGTCAATAATAACCCATTAAATAGCTTAAAATTTAATAATTTTCCTCAAGCTGGGAATTTAATGTAATAAATGCAAGCCCAAATTACATTAAGAGTAATGGATTATTTGAAAAAGCTATCTATAGGAATAGCTAATAGCTAATAATAGAACTGTATCTTTTTAACTACCTCAATAATTTTTAAATGTTGAAAATAACTCTTTCACCATTACAGGATATGTTTATATATAATCGATTTGATTAAGAAACAAGCAGTGTCTAAATTATATTAACTAATTATTGGAGATTAAGAAGTTATACACTCTTTATATAAAGATTGAAATTTGATTATGAAACAGACTAGTAAGAGCAGAGAAATAGTGGAATTTAAAATAATTAAAAAAACTTGAGGACACCATACTATATCAATGACCAATAAAAATTTCTTCCAGCCAACTTGATATAAGCATAGATTTTTAACAGTATAATTCTCATTTTTTTTGTATCAAGCATGTTAAGGATCTATTATGGGCAGTGCCGGATCTAAGGGGGCAAAACTTTTACATTTAATAAATATAAGAAATATATATGTGGTTTGTGATGGCAAAATGCTGAAAATATGATGTTTTATATTATACTAGTTTTTTTCCTATTAATTTTGTTGCATTGTAAAATAGTATATTATGAAGTATGTAACAAAAAAATTAATATAACAACCAATATTATAGATCAAAGGTAGTAGAAAACCAGGACAATGAGGTAACAACTGCAATTAAATGGAATAATGACTACCAAGAGGTTTGGTTAAGTTACACATTTATTAGGTATGTATAACGTAAACATTTTCCCATTATTTTTGTTGAATTGCAGAGTTAAAATTATGTTTATATAAATAATATATTCAAAATAATTAATTTTAGGAATTCAAAATCTCAATTAATGAAACAATAAAATTCACATCAAGAAAAACACAATTAAATACTTTGAGGAAGGTTCACTCTTCTTGTCATTGAAACTTGTAATTTCTTTACGATTACTGCATATTAATGTTTAAACTTAGGATTATCAATACTGCCCATATAGAATAAAATCATCATGATGTACATAATAATAACAAAACATCACAAAATAACATGTGTTTCCAACCATAATAACAAAAACAAAAAAAAATAAAACAGTGAATAATTGAATTAATATATGTTCAATTTGATTATTGATCATAAACCCACCATTCTATAAAAACTTTATACATAATAAAGATTATTTTTATATAGATGTTTTTTTTATTTTACATTAATTAATGCTCAATTTAAATTTATGAAAATGGTAATTCCATTGTCTTTAATGTTTTTAAATTGAATATTTTTTATGACAATTTTTGTTTATGACTTCTAAAACTTTATTAAAGAAATTCATTTAATATATTATATGAATAATATAATACAGAATGAATTTATTTAAAAATAACAAATAATACACATAAATACATAACTTTGTCATAAATTATAATAGTATAATATATTATATACTACTTTTTTTGGTACTGAATACAATTTTAAATATTTGTATTCTAAATGTACATAGTTGAATACATTATCATGCTTTTTAATATTTATTAATTTCTACAGGAGCATAATAAGTAGTAAAATTTGTAAAACTATCAAACAACTATTAACAAATTAGTGATATTTTTAAAAACCATTAGTTCTTAATAAGTGACTGGGAAATAAATAAGTTCCCTATTTATTCTTAAGTATGTTTATATTTTTATATATGTATATAGGAATGTTGTATTGAAATACACGTTTAGTTTAATAATATAGGTATTAAAAATATAATAGTTTATGAGGTAATGATTTAAAAATTAACTATTTAAAATACTACTTACCTGTAATATATTAATCATCACCATTGGTACCAATAGTTTGTTAATTAGAACATAGAAGAGAATATTTACTAGAAAACACAAATTTATACATTCTGGCATTCATCCGCACTTTTTAGTGTAATTCATTCGATTTTTGTGACATACACAGATAGGTATAAAATAACATTTTTTTTATCCATATGTTATCATATGTAAAATAATGTCAAATTCTACATCATTGGAAAAAGTACTGGGAACATTTACTTAACCTCTAATTTGAGTCTTGATTGGATATTATAGATTAAGTATGAAATTCATAATTAATATTTTGCTATTAAGTTATTTTAAATTGCAACATATTACCTAAATTGGCATACACTGGTGTCTCGTTGCTTTAAAACAGAAAAATAATTAAATTTTTGAATCTTTGTAACATTCGGTTTGCATAATGTTTAATACCACAAAACTTTAACCTGATTCAGCAGTGGAAAAGCATATATAATAGGCAGATTTTAGAACATAAAATAATATTTTATGAATTAAACTATAAGTACTTATATGAAATATACAATATATATTATACTATATAATATGTGTATAAATATATCTTATACATTGTCAAAATTGATAGAATTACAATTGTACAATAATTGTAATATAATCAGTGATATTTAAAGGTCGTATAGTGTTGTATTGCTTACAATATTCACATAATTCAATTTAGATTTTTTTTTTTATCCTAAGACAATCATTCCATTATCAAACAGTGTTCAACTAACTATAACTTATAACTAATATAGCTATAACTATAACTATAACTAATATAACTATTCAAATAAGTAGAATTTGGAAAGTGAAAAAACTACTCATTTACTACGACATAAATGTACGTCAAATAACAAATGCCGTTGGTGTAGATTGTAAAAATAACTAAATAACGGGCAGTTATGAACATTTTGTATTTAGTGTCAGTCAATCATACATCGGTACGAGTTGTACATTAAAATTTTTTATTTTATATTTTATGATTTTTATTGGGTGGGTTAAATTTAATATAACCACCTGCCAATACCTACACTCGTCAAATTGTATGGATTTGTGCAATGAAAATCTCGTATAGATTTGAATGATAATTATCAGCATCAGATCACAAGAAAAATCTATAGATTTGATCAAAGCTATTGAAATTTGAATCCGTTCGAATACACGAATAGATATTATGAAATACCACTTATGTAAAAAATTCGATAACGCACTTCACCACAAACTACATTAAGTTAAACGCAAAATATCGTACACTTTTCACCTTGACGCCGCATAATAATTGTAGTACTTCGACAAATGATAACGTCGACAACGACGAAAACGTGAAATGCAAGCAACAACGGATAACGGATATCGTGTAGAAATCCATACGGCCATGGATGTGATGTTATTACAAGACTACAATCACAGCAGTGTTGTCATTTGGCGGGGTAATAATCAAGTAAAATATTTTCGTATATATAAAAATAACGGTATGGGCCAAAAAAAATTCCTAGCTGAAATGAAGGTATAAATACAATTTATGTTTACACATGCAAATTTTTCCATTTCTCTTTTTAACTTCTGAGTGGAGCGAAGGAGCTAGTAGTTTTACAATGATAAATATTTAATTTTCTCTGTTAACAAATTTTCTATTAGAAGGAAAGTTCCGATCTTTACATAACCATGTTTCCGGTAGCGAATTTCATTGTATCTTAAATAAGTCATTTTTTGATTTTCTCTATAGTTTTTTAATGTTAGTAAAAAAACAACGAAAAAACAGCAAAAATGGTTATCTTTAAATCTTTAAATTTGTATTGAATAAATTTAGTTAAATATTCACGATGATTAAATTGAAAAAAATTGGTTTTCTCAATTATGAGCTATTTATAGACATTTTAAATGTCGAGGTTTTTAAGTCCCAAATGAGGTAATTTTAGATTTTAAGACCTGAAAATTTTATACAAGAATAATATATATGTTACTCTAATGAAATTCTAAAAACCTCGAAAATCCATAATAACATTTTTTTATAGACATTTAATTGTTTTTAACAAAATTATAAATTTTGAGATATTTAAAACCAAATAATACTCTTATGAAATTAATCCTTTTCACATTTATACTGCAGAAACAGTCTGCCATGCATTTCTAACCATATTTAATTCTTATTCTGTAAAATATGCAAATTTTTGTATTACATATAATATAAATGTACATATTAAGTCAAATTATACATTAAATATGACGATTTTTAGTAGTTATTAATACTTTCCATTGAATGAAATTTTATTTAATTCTACATAATATAGTGAAATATTAAAAGTATTTAAGTTAAAATTTTTAAACTATTATTAGCAGTTCCAATGTAACTAAGGAAAATATACCCATAGTCAAATGGATTTATTTTTATTATTAAAAAAATTATAATAATTTTGGTGCAATGTTAAGCAAGGATTACGTCAATTTCTATGCATCAGTATTAAAAATACGTAAAATTGTAATGTGTGTTACATAAGCGTAAAAATACGTAGTTTAATATGGCATTTCCAATGTTATCATTAATTTATTATTTTAACATTTTTACAGGTATGACTTAAAAATATAACAAATTAGTTTAAAAGTTAACTTATTCAAAAATTAACAGCCTTAACAATTTGACTACTTTGTCCGATCGGATCCTGGACAATTTAATCCAATTTATTTTAAATTAATTTAAATAAATATTAAAATTAATTTATTATAATTTAATTTTTAATTCCAACAAATTATTATTGAAAACTCACTTTTTCCTCAAGTTTTGTTACATAATATTTTATTATATATTTTAAGTCACTTTTGTCAAAAGGGGATCCCAGATCACTGATAAATATTATAAAGTTAATAAAACACTTTTCGTCATTACTAGTGAAAACATTTAATACATTTTTTGTAAAATATTATATACCAGTAAAATTACGGCTATTTAAAAAAAGAAAAACCTCAAACGCTGTAAATTTAAAATTTTACTTAAACTTCTTATAGATAATTCGAAATAGAAGCTTAGATCCTCTAATAAACTTTTGTGGTGATACACATACTCAAATAATTGATCATAAAATGTTCAAATCAAATAGTTGAAACATATAAATCATTTAATAACCATGATGTTTATGTTTGTAAATAAACTATAGATTTACGGTTTTAAACTTTTAATAAATAAGTACCAATTCTATTTTCACAATCACAAATTATTAAAATATTATTAACTAGTAATTATAAAAAACAATAATTAATTCCTTAAAAATAAAAGCACATTTTAATATGTAAAATTCGTATTTGTCATACGTTTTAACTTTATTTTGATAAATATCATCTGATATCAGTATTATCATATTACTATATTTGGCGGTCCAAAAATTTGTTGTTGGATATGAGTGATAACAATTATTTCTTGGAAAAGAATAAAATGATATCGGCTACGTTGTGTATAATGAAATATCAGAAAAATAATCCAATTTTTACAAAATTTAAAAATAATTGACTCAACGTTAGTAAAAACTTTTGATATAAAACATTTTTTAAAAATTAGATCTACAAAATGGCTATCTTGATTTTTTTTTTAAATTTTAAATAAAATTTAATTTAAAAATATTTAAGTTATAGCGCCAGGCTGCAAAAATAATTTGAAAAAAAAAAACTTAAAAGTATTCAATAAAAAAAAAAAACTCATTACATCTGTTAAATAGTCCTGTTATCCGTCTGTATATATATATCTGTTCTGTAAATGATTTTCGATTCCGATATCGATATACTGATCAGAAAATAAATCGTATACCTAATATACCAAACTAATAATAATGAGTAGACGTAAATTTAAAAAAAAAAAAAATGTATACCTACTATGAGTATATGAAATAATAACTGAAAAACCGAGCTAATTTCATCTAATATATGTAAATTATTTACTAAAAACGTGTTATCCTCTCTATCGGTTTCCTAAGCCTACGCGTGATAATGTGAAGCGTCCCCCTAACAATGTAGGTATATTAAATGGGTATCGTTTATGGCTATATTAATAGTTATCGATTTCAATATTCTAAGTGCATTTATTGATTTAATAAACGATGCATGTGTTCAATATCATTAATTTAAAAAGACCACACCGGTAGGAATCAAACGTATACACTATACATATTATATTACGTACATATTTACGCTAGATATTGAATTCTCGTAACTGTGTTCTGGCAAGGACCGAACCCCATATCCGTGAATTCCACGGACGACTATGTAATGAAGATAGCAATACGAGTAAAAAAAAAAAAAAAAAACAAGTCAATACATATCTGTTCTGGTTTCTATAGGTATATAATATATATGTATGAAGGTTTTCCAAATTATTACAATTTTTGTTTCTGGTTACTACAATCCGGGTAATTCGATTTTTGTGAAATAACCGGTTCATCTTGGTCCAACTCCTACACATCATTTGCGAGTTCCATAACCGTAGTATTAAACAAAAATTACTTTTTAGTCAAACCTAAAAACGTACTTAATGTTAAAAATACCAATGTCGATCGCACCATATAACACGCCGGAATCGACACTGGGATTCGGACTGGATAGGAATGGCCATTATATCACATTATAATTATCCACGGTCCCCACCACCCGTCCGGCCGATACAATTGTATTCACAGTGACTAGCGTGTTATCTTAATGTGTACTTTTTGATTCTTATCAAACAAACGTCCACTTCTGTGCAATCAAGGTCCTTAAACCGTCGACGTCGCCGAAAACAAAAAAAAAAATGTCATAAGCCTGATGTACCTCGCTACACCATTAACCTATAACTAGGTATTTAAATTAAAATGCAGATATGTGATTCGGGCACTGGAACCTTTTGGTTTTACTGGTATTGGTTAGGGTTCTTTGGGAAAAAAATTTACGGTATTTTATACTGCATACGGATGCTATTAAAAAGTTTTCGTATACGTTCATCATGTGAAAGCCCATTATTATATATACGATCGCAATAAAAATGTCTTCAAAATTCAGTCGTTCGATTTCGGTGCTTATAGAATATACATACTGATTTTATTATTTAATGAATGTATTTATATATAATTTCGAACTTAATAACTACCTATAATTATATATTTTATTATAAATTAATAATTTATTATCATTAATATAGGTATTATTAATAATTTGATATACCTAGAATTTTTACCTTTATATTTACTATATTTTATATTTTTGTCCATTTTTAATACAATAATAACCTAAAATGAATAACATAATCAAAATATTAATGTCATGCGACTAATCATGGAAATTGTCATCCACTTATCGTTTTACATGTTCTAATATATTACTATCAAATTTTCGATAAGATTTTTAAATACTCTAATTGTGACTTTTTTTTCTTAATGTACTAATATTATCTTTAATTAACTAAATTTAGTTATTTGAGTATGAAATATAATATTATATATTATAATATGTACCTATTAATAATATGCTTGGCTACACACTATTAAATAATATTACCCAAATATATATTTTATACAATAATAACATATGTGTGTATTATAATATCCAATTATTAATTGTATTATAATCATTATGTTGCTGAACGTAAAGAATACCTACATTTTCAAAGTAAGTAATAGTCAATAGATATACAAAATACCATATGAATACATATTTTATACGCATGGTGTTCGTATACGAAAAAAAAACCTTGGAAAGAAAGACCAAATAAAAAACAACCAAAATACAAATAAAACCAATTCCAACAATTTTAATTTTGTAAAAATATGTTTTATTATATTATTATTTATTCAGTCTGATCTGATCTGCAAAAAAAAAAAAAAAAATCGACATAGGTATATTTTTATCTTTGAAATGCTTTGTGCTTATGTCACACCTGTAATGATGAATATTATATTGTTAAAAATAATATTAAATAAAAAGGGTTTTTCGAAATTCAACTTTTAAGAGGAAGATAAGAGGAAGTGGGTTTCAATGTTTATTCAAGAACCAGCCTATAATTTTATTGGTCGTAAAATGCTTACATTATCAGATAATATTAATTTAATGACAAATATGCACGTTAAGAAGGGAATTTTTTAAATTCAACATTTAAGGGGGAAAGAGGTAAATGGGTTACAATTTTTCTGCTAATTTTTTTTTTTTTTACTTTAGTCTGGTAGCAACAGGCAGTAGGCAATAAGTTCATATTAAATTTAATTCTAAAATTATTTTCATCACAATAGACGAGAATAAATCAATTTACGATATTATAAGTAATAGATTTTTATTTTAAAATATTATAAGATAGGATATAAGTTCACTGATGACAGCATTCCAATTAATTGTATTTTTTTATTCATATAAAAATTGGCAATTGGCAGTGGCGCCGATCTCCATATTAAACTCAGGCCAAGGCCTGACGATATTTTTTTTAGAATGGGCCTGTTTAATAGATGGGCCGTATAATCAAAATAAATAATAATATAATAAAATAATTTTATTACACCTATATAATATTATTATAATAATAATTGTTACTTTTTATAATAATGACAAGTAATAAAATCGTATTTGTCATGCTAATAACGTGGTTATGGAGGTATTTAATATATCATTTCTAAAATTATAGCACAACAAATATGGTAAAATTAAATTATCGTATTGATCATTTTTATTTATTTGATGTTGGTAGCGTCATAGATATGGGAATTATCTGTACAACACTCTTATCAATTTTCTGACAACTATCAACTCTCGCGTTCTAGCTTATTTTATCTATATATTATTCGTATATCGTGATAAAGACTCTGTAATCACAATCAGTGTCGCTTCTGTTCTATTTATACCACTTATACCACAGAATACTAAACGTATACGTTATATGGTGTATACACACCAAAAATGACGACCGCATGAACGATTCGCATGGCGATGGCATATGGCTGCAAAACATTGTACGCGTTTGTTAAAAGTACGAACGTCAAACTTTAAACCTATTTAAAATGAATAGCAATAAGAAAGTAAAAGGAGGAGCCGAAAAGATACGCAATAAACGTGCAGCTAAGTTATTGATTGCTGGGACAGACAAAAAACAAAGGAAGCTTAACTTTATTCAAATTAAGGTAAGAAATAATTTTAATAATGATTGGAACAAATGAGGTTTAACACCAATTTTACATTATTGCGCAAATCGTATTTTGAAGTATAAAAATAATTATAGCGAAATCAGATTTTTCTGGAATATAAAAGTGCGGTTGTACTCTGGCTTTTGGGTCTTGGGAAAAAAATGTCCAAATATTAAAAAACGTTACTTAGGTTTTTATTTATATACTAACAAACTTTTTAAAAGTTCACAAGAAATATTAAGTAAAAAAAAATGTAGGTATACTTAGGTATTTTTAAATGCTTTTTTCAAACCACAAATTGAGGTAAAATTTTGATTGTTATACAATACAAATAAAATAGGTACTTATCTATATAGAATTTAAACATTTTCAATATCCTGATTTTTTTTTTCTAAACCCGTCATTGATAGAGTAGAAAAAGGATGGAAAGTTTTAAAAAATCGAAAATATGCGGGATATATTTTAAGATTAGGTAGTATAAAATAAAAAAACCTAAGTAACGTTTTTGGATATTTTGGTATTATTTTGACAGACCCAAAAGCCAGAGTTCAACCTAAAAGTGCTGTTTTTAAACGGCTGACTTGGCATACTACCTATAAATAAAAAGTGAAAAATACATATGATTTAATACTTATATTATATTTACAAAACCTATGCTTCTAAATCTAAAAATAATCATTATATGCAAATATATATTCAAAAATGTTAAATGTGCAATGATGTGCCATGTGCAAAATAAATTTGTAAATTTTAAATCTAGATTTCATGAATCAAATTTATTTCATACTTATGTATAATATCGGTTGTGTTAAAAAAATAGGCAATGTCCTAACTCATAAACATCCAAGTACTATTTCTAATTATAGACGTGTTCACTGTACAGTGTGCATAGGTGCAACTGTGCCTATAGTATATCTAATTCAACTATGCCATTGTAATAAAAAAAAGTGTTGCTTCCTATATTAGAATTTGATCAACTTTTAGTGTAACTACTAACTAATAGGTTTTTTTATTTTATAATTTTATCTAGAAAAATTCTGATTTTCAAATTCATACTCCAAATCTAAAAACAAATGATCATAGTAGTGATGGCGAAACCATTAATAATGAACAGATGGTAGGTATGTTTTAAACTTGATAAGATATTTAAAATTTTATTATTTACCTATATTTTGTTGTTTTTTCTAGAAAAATACTGATTGTCAAATTCAGACACCAGATCCAGAAACAAATGCTCATAGTAGTAATGATGAAACTTTTAATAATGAACAAGTGGTATGTTTTAAACTTGATAAGATATTTAAAATTGTATTATTTACCTACATTTTGTTGTTTTTTCTAGAAAAATACTGATTGTCAAATTCAGACACCAGATCCCGAAACAAATGCTCATAGTAGTAATGATGAAACTTTTAATAATGAACAAGTGGTATGTTTTTGTGTGTGTATTTGTTTATATTATCAACAATAATGTATATGTACCTATGTAAATATTTATCATTTTTATTTTGTAGGAAAACATTGGTAATTATATTAGTAAAGAATATTCAATTTGGAAAAATGATCCGGCTGGATTTCTAAACATTCAAAGTTGGACACCAGAGTTGAAAAATATGATTTTAAACTGGGGTCCATGCCAACCAAAAAACCACGAGCTACTTAATGGTAATTACCCAGATGACGAATACAAGAGACATTTTCATTCATCTTGGTACTCAAGACAATCAATTGATAAAACATTCACCAATCGTGATTGGTTAACTTATTCTCCAAAATTAAATAAAGCTTTTTGTCTATATTGTATACTATATGGCTACAATGCAAATAAAGCTTGGATAAAGGATGGAATAGGTTATTGAAAAAACGGATTAATGTCTATAAGGCAACATGAAATAACATCAACTCACTTAATGGCAGTCTTAAAAATTAAACTTAAACAAAGTACATTGCTACTTTTGCCATCAATAATTGAAGAAAGAAATCGTCAAGTTGCATTTAATAGAGAAGCTGTGAAACAATTAATAGAAATTACAAGTTTTTTGGCCAAGCATAACCTCTCATTTAGGGGTCATGATGAAAAGTTGACAAGTGATTTAAAAGGGAATTTTAAAGATATGGTAATTCTAATGTCTAATTACTCACCAGTTTTATCAGACCACATCAACTCTTTGCACAATCAAGGGAAAAAAGTGAATTCATTTATTTCATGGGAAAGACAGAATCTATTGATTGAAAGTATTTCTCAATATATATCATCTGTAATAAGATCCCAAATTTTAGCAGCACATTATTTTAGTATTTGTATCAATTCAACATTTGATAGTTCTCATAAAGAACAACTTTCTTTTGTAATAAGGTACTTGTTTGATGGCAAAATTTATGAAAGACTCATTTCATTAATAGATTCACCTAACACTACAGGTCAAGTATTGTTTGAATTATTTAATACAGTCATGGATAAAGTTAACTTGAACTGGAAAAATAATCTTATGGGACAATCATATGATGGGGCTACAAATATGCGTAGTAAATACAATGAACTCCAAGCAAAAATTTTAAAAGTAAATACTCGAGCAATATATGTATGGTGTTATGCACATCGACTAAATTTAATAGTAGTATCAGCAGTTGGATCATGTAAAGAAGCTGTTAATTTATTTGGGAATTTAGAAACATTATACGGTTTTATAAACTGTAGTAAATTAAGGTCTGAAATTTATAGAAACAAACAACGAGAACTATATCCAAAATATCAAATTCGATCCACTAAAAGAGTAGGTTCAACACGGTGGATGTCTAGTTTTTATGCTCTATCAACTGTTTTAGATACTTTGGAAGCAATTTTAAATGTGTTGAATGAAATAAAAGAACAAGAAGGTAATTTAGATTTGAAAACGGGTTCTGAATGTAGTGGATTGCTAACCTATTTTCAATCATCTAACTTTATACTAACGGCATTTATTTTCAAACATATATTTGATATAATTGAACCTCTAAATAGAATGTTACAATTACGTGATTTAGATTTATTGGCTGTAATGAGTGTTTTAAAAAATACTGTAATGAGAATAGAATTACTTCGTTCTGATAAGGCATTTACTAATATATTTGACGCTGCTAAAAGTTATTCTGAAGATAAATTTGGAGACTTTGAAGTAGAGAGCTTAAAGCCATTTAGAAATAGAATACAAAAAGCTCCTAGACGTTCAGGAGAATTAGCTGAGGATAATCCAGAAACTAGTCCTATTTACTATTTTAAAACAGCTGTATTATTTTTGAGTTTAGATATTATTTTAACACAAATAAGAGAAAAATTCCAAAAAAACTCTATTTCAATATTGAAGGATTTAGAACTTTTATCCATAAAGAGGATGAAAGAAGTTCAAATAACAAATATACCTCAGGATGCATTTAAAGAAATATGTTTAGTTTATGAATTAGACCAAGAAAGTGTTAAAAGAGAATATATTTTGTTTGCACAGTTTATCCAAGATACAGATTTAAAAAAATTGCAAAAAATGCCAGAAATATTGCATTTAGATAGTAACACAGATACATCAGAGGAATCCGAAGGAAATAATACAAATTCAAATCAACAGGAATATTATAGCTTGATAAACCTTGGAAGTTTAAAACAAATATTCGAAATATTTCATTCATTAAATTTGAAACCTGAATTTCAAAATTTGTATAATCTTATTAAAATAAGTTTAACTATTCCAACATCAAGTTGTTCTGTAGAAAGGTCGTTCTCCAAATTAAAAATAATCAAATCCAGATTAAGATCTACAATGGGAGAAAAAATACTTGAAAATCTCATGATTATTTCATGTGAAAAGGACATAAAAATAGACTACTCAAAGGTAACAAATTATAAAATAGTTGTTTATATCATTAAAATATAATTGTAAAATTTTAAGTTAATTTTAGTTATTTGATTTTAGGTAATTGATATATTTGCTTCAAAATCAACGGTATTGACAAAATTATTAGTATTCTAATTGCATTTAAATCTTGAAATTTTTTTAATTAATTCTTGATTCTTATAGGTAACTTTTAGTTTTAATATTTTTTATAAAAAGTTTTGTGCGATAATTTACTGAAAATTGTATTAATAAATGTTATAAAAATTAATTTAGATACTGAATTTGTTATGAAAAAATATATGTACCTATATTATACGGGTACCTAATACTTTATTGTAATATAACAATAGCTTGGAATAATATTTCAAACATAATATTAATATAAAGAGCCGGTAGGATTTTTAGGGCCGTTACAAATACAACTCGCCTGAGTAGTATTTTCAGACTTCGGCGCCACTGGCAATTGGTATACACAATTTAATGATATAAGTGTATTCATGACTATAATAGTGTCTATATTATAAATTATTCTATATATATAATTATATATTATTGTTATCGTTATGATTATTTTGAATTAATTGTAATTACATATATAATTTTTGAATATAATGCGAAATTTTATCGAACCTGACAAATAAAAAATGCGTGCTTGAATATCTTTATCATATTTTAAATTATAATTTAGATACTTGGGATGGACGACTGTGCTTTAAAAGAGAAGACGCTCAGGTTTCATTTTAACTTACTTTTATATCAAAGAGTTAAAGAATTATAAAACGAAAGATAATTTCACAATCGCTTATAGTTTATGACACTAATTTAAATTATACATGTAACATAGCAACACGTTAATACTACAGTTTATACTGAACACATATAATAAACATAGCCATCCTATTTTACATATTAGTCAATATTTATAATACAATATACGTACTTACATAATATTTTAATACAAAATTCTAAAATCAATTATAACACAAATTATCTAATTTAGCCCAACATAAGAACATACTAATTTAAATGATTAGATCGTCACAAAGGTAATTATTAGCTTTTAACCATTAAACAAATAATAATACAGATACTTGAATTAATTCACTATTGGACGTCTTTCCAGTAAATTGTATGGAATTCTCAAAGAAACGAGAAACACAATTTCATTAACGAGAAATTGTATGGATTCATCTAAATTTCCAAAAATTATGCCAAGAGCACCATGTCAGTTCAATCCATCAAAGTCATCAGAACAAGTAAAAATTTTCGTGGCAAAAAATGCACCTGGTTTTAAAATACCTTACGGTAACACACCCAAGAAAACAAATTATTTAATTAATGAAGACGCGAAAGCTGAAAATAACGTCAAGCCAGGAACTTTGATAAATTGTGGTTCAATGAAGGTAAAAGTTTTGTTATCAAGAAAAATCGAGGGTGGCGTTAGTATTGAAACTAATTCAACCGATAAAATAGTTGAATTAAAAACAGCATGTCCAAGGAAGATGCGCGTAAAGGTTAGGCTGAAATCTGTTGATTCTAAGACGCCACATCTACTGATAGTGCCTGCTAAACCTATTGATTCAAATACAGCAAATCCGTCAAAGACGTTCACTATGCCCGTTGAGTTAAAAACAGTAAGTCCACCAAAGATGTCCCCAAAACTTGTCGAATCAAAATCGGCCCATGTTCTAAATACGTCTACAAAGCAAGTTAAGTCAAAGGTCGAAAGTCAATCAGAGTCTGCCAAGCATATCAAATCACAAAGTCGACCACAGCCTGCAAAACAAGTAAATTCAAAGATCGGTCGTCTATCGACGAAGCGTATAAAGTCAATGACACTATGTCCACCAATGGCGGCCGCTAAATCAGTTGAGTCTAAGGCGGAATGTTCATTAAAGGCATCTGTAAAACATGTGGAGCCCACGATGGCATGTCCATCGAAGATGCCCGCTAAAACGGTCGAATCCAAGACTGAATACCTACCAAAGACGCTCTTTAAATCTGTTGAGTCCAAGTTAACATGTCCCAACAAAACACCCACAAAACCCGTCAAATCAAAAACGGTATGTATTCCAAAAACATTAGCAAAATTTGTTGAATTAAAGCTCCCATATGGATCAAAGTCATTGACAAAAACTGTTGATCTAAATCCAGCATGTGTTCCAAAGAGTCCAGCGAAACCCGTTGAGTGGAAGAAGAAATATCCATCAAAGACACCAACTAAATCGGTTGAATCCAAGACAGTATGTCTCCCAATGATGCCTGTTCAATCTGTAAAGTCAAAGACGTTATGTCCACCAATGCCACTAACTAAAGCTGTCGAGTCAAAGATAGCATGTCCACCAACGATGCTCGCTGAACCCCCGAAGACAAAGACGTCATGTCCACCAATGGTGCCTGCTAAACCAATCGAGTCTAAGACACCATGTTCACCGATATTGCCTGCTAAACCTATTGAATTAAATACAGCAAGTCCGTCAAAGACGTCCAATAAGCCGGACGAGTTAAAAACAGGGAGTCCACCAAAGATGTCCGCAAAACTTGTTGAATCAAAATCGGCCTATGTTTTAAATACGTCTGAAAAACAAGTTAAATCAAAGATCGAAAGTCAATCAAAGTCTGCCAAGCATTTAAAATCAAAAACCCAAAATCTACCACAACCTGCAAAACAAGTCAATTCAAAGATCGACCATCTATCGGACTCTACAAAACAAGTAAAGTCAAAGATCAAAATTCTATCACAATCTGAAAAACAAGTGCAGTCAAATATCAAAAATCTACCGCAGCCTGAAAAAGCTATTCAAGATAAAGTATTAAAATTCAAAGCTTTCTGCATGGAAAGCATAAGTGATAGTCCATATTATTTAGATGTACTCCAAAAAATCATTGCGACTTCTACAGAGAAATTAAAATTATTTATCGTGAAGCTATTTAACATGGAAAAATAAGTATTCCATTTTTAAGAGGACGTTAAACTCGTATAAATTTGGTTGTTTCCATCTGTCTGACGAGCAATACAGAAAAGTGATGTTACTTAACAGAATTTTTTAGGTTAAATATAAAGCTATATTTGCCATTTTAGTAAAATGTTGCTTTAACTTAAAATTCTGAAATTTCTTTGTTGGATGTAAGACTGCGAGATATCCTTGATAGTATTCTTCTCTTTAAACGTAGTAATTCTAAATTTAACTTAAACATAGCTTGACGACTATAGTGTGATATCTTAAACTGCTTGTTGAACGGACGGAGACAGAAAATATGAGGGTTAGGGATCGTCGCAGTGAAATAAAAGAAAACACTCGTCCCTTTAGTATACCTTTTATGAACTCGTTTGCGCACATTAAATGTTTTATGCCTCAATTGAACTGTTTCGTTTATGTACTATAATATAACCTTCAAAAATGTATAATTTGATTAGATATGTAATAAAATGATAATCTAAAAGACGTGTAAAGTAAGTTTCAAATGATAAAAAGAGCTTGAATAATATAATAATGTAACATGAAAATATAATATTAGATACATGTATCTCCGTCAACTGCCTTTACACGAGAGTATAAAATTATTTATATAATATTTATAAAATATTTATAAAATGGGTTTCGGCCTCTATATTACACTAATTAAATAATAAAATAAATAATTAATTTTAACTAAAAACCAATGTACAAAAGAATTATCTTCCCTGAAATGTTGTAAAAATACCATACCTAGTCAAGATGATTTTTACATATATAATAAAAATAATTATTTTAAATCATTTACATATATATATAACAATGTTACAACTCCATTATAATATAAAATTAAATAATTCACCATACCCATTATACCGTTATACTAATTATCTTTGTAAATTTGTAATATTAGTACATAATATGATAAGTAATTCAGTGTATGAACAAGTATAATGAAATAATTCTGATAAAACTTTATCAATATAGACAATAGATAATAACTATATCAATATTTTTGAAAAAACACAATATTCATCTCGATGTTCATTATATTAATTATTCTATCATATGGGTACATTATATATATATTATTATTATTATTATTATTATTATTATTGTTATATTATTATATTATATATAATATATTATTATATTAGGGATTTATTTATGTTAATTCAATTTTTACACAATTTTTAATTCATTAACACATTAAGTAAATAAAAACAAATAATTAACATATATTTCAGTCTAAATAGACAATAGAATTTAATTTTAATTAAAATTATTCATATTAAATTAAAGTATACAAACAAAATAGTGCTAAACAAACTAAACAATTAGTATAAAATAATTTATTTTATATAATATAATGCAGAATATACTACTAATATCCTACCTGACGAATAAAGTGCATCCATTTCCATACTAGCCACCTTTTTTCCTTATTGTTATTCTATGGAATCATCAAAATCAGAAAAAAAAATCCGATTACCATTGTCTATATTTCATTAATATGAAACGTGATTTTTCCCCACAATTATTGTTTGTCGAAAAGTATAAAGAATATGAAATTTAATAGCGCGTGTGCGGTCGATTGTATAATATATAAAAAAAATGGCCAATCGGAGACATGTGCTGTTCTTGTGACAATAACGATAACGAAAAATGCAATATAAACCTTCCCCTCGCATTAGGAGGAATGACCCCATACCAATAAATAATATTTATCTCACAGTTTTCAAACTATACGAAAACCAATTTTGCCACGTTATGCGTGAAATAGATAAAACAACAAATGCTATTGATGAGTTTTCTTAATGTGGCAAAAAGTTCACAGGCCTTCGCATATATGACCGTCTCTTGTGTCAGCAGTTTGGATTTATTATTTATTAAAGTAATACAAAAAGAGAAAAAAAGAATAATAGTCGCTGTTGTACTATGTACCTACCTACTTTCATTTCAATGGAAATGATAAATTGTAATAAAACGAATTCAGAAAGGACACGGCTTTCTCACAACTTTTCGCAGATTTTTTCGATTAAATGTATAACTCTAAAGTTATTTATTTGTTCGTACAACATTTTACTTAGTTAACTAGTAAAATCTTTATTTTCATTAAATGTATCTATATCGTAGTGACTACCTATTAGTCTTTTCTTTATCCACTTTACGAAATGGATACTAATATTTCACACTTTACGAAAGAATGGAAATTGGTTTTATTATACAGACATCCATCATATCTTTTAAAACTTATATGCCGGGTTGCATAAACGTTCACTAGATGGTTTAATTAATGACAATCGTTTTAGTGAATAAATAAATTATTTAACGATTACTACATATTTTAGTAAGCTCTTATACGAGTACAAGTGGTCCGATTTCGGTTCACTGAACATTTAAGCATTATTTTATTCACCGAAGAATAATAAAATCTATGGTTTTATCGTAGGTAGTATATTTACTATTTAGATAAGTAGGTAGGTACATCACACATTTTATGAGAGTTACTTACGGTCATATCAAAATATGTTTAGCATAATTAAAACACGTAATTACAAGTACATAATTAACTTTTAACTATTAGTTTTAACACAAAACATAATGATATAATATCCAATACCTAGTTCAGATTTATCAGGCTCTGATGACGAGTTTGTATTAGATGTATTATTTCATATATCAAGGCCAAGATTATTTCGATATATGTCTAATCCTCTTGATGAGTTTGATGACTACGACTTCAAATGCCGTTTTAGGTATATTTTTCAATAATTGGTCGACAGGACCTAACTACATCCTATATTACATATATTTCCGAAATAATCCATTTACAAATACAAACTTGTACAGCAACTTCCATTTTTTGGGAGGAGGGTTTATGTCTATATTTACCTATCTGCCAATAATAAATGTCGAGTAGGTACTTATTAATGATTTCAGTAAAATAGGTACATACATACTAAAATAAATTACGTAAAAAGTAATTTAAATATAGTTCCGTCAATTTTTTTTCTGCAGTAAAGGCTGGGAGTGAAATTTAAAATAAAATATAAATGTCTTCTGTTATCATATTCGATTTTGTGATAAAACAATTTCTTCGAATCGGAGCTTGGTAATAAAACAATATTTTAAATACATCGTTTTTGCAACCCTATCAGTTTATTGAAGTAATTTAATCATTCACTAAAGTTATTCAATCATTCATTAAATCATTCAATTTAATGATTGGTTTTATGTAACCCGACTATAGTATATGATTTATCAAGCGAAATTATGAAAAATTTCACAAATTTTTATTTAATGTAGAAGGAATATAAATAATGAGTTATTTAAAAAATGCAAGTTGATTATAATTACTTAAGATTATTACAAATTTTAATAATACATTTTTATAATAATTGTAGATATTAATATATATTGATTACCACATTGTCCACATTTGTAGTACTTCTGTAGTATTTCAAATACTTTTATTTTAAAGTATATTAAATACTTTTTCAAATTTTAATTGTATTTTTAAAATGCATTTTTATTATAATAGCCGTAGTTGAGTGGTCGAGACGCGTTTATCGAAGCACGAGGTCCCCGATTCGATTCTCAGGTAGCAAATGGAGTATCCAACAAGATTTTTCTTGTCGATGGCGTCTGATTTCTGGTGCAAGGTGGCCATACTTACCAAACCCGTCCAAAAATTTGGTAGCTATCTTGTCGTAGCTAGCAAAAACCATCTT
The DNA here is from genome assembly GCA_025469235.1 of Pemphigus obesinymphae. NCBI lineage: Eukaryota > Metazoa > Arthropoda > Insecta > Hemiptera > Aphididae > Pemphigus > Pemphigus obesinymphae. Next base: position 25,440 of record JAIPRL010004211.1, read on the forward strand.
CGACTCCCTTATTATATTAAGAGGACGTCGCGCCCCCATTTGCTGTCTCAGTCTATCTAATTGGCAATATAGTGAAATTATAGTACGCAAAACAATAAATGTGGTGTCGAAGTTAAAATTAAAGTTAAAATACCTATAACCAATTTTAAAAAGGAGAATATTTTTTTGAAAATTACCTCCTTTTTGTAAAATATTGTGTATTAAAGAAGTTACAGCGTTTTAAGTTTTCCTTTTTAACAAACACTATAACTTCTTTGATAAACAATATTTTTCAAAAAGAATGTCATTTTCTAATGACATTTTCTATGTAATTTCGCTTTATTGCCCATTAGATAGACAGTGACAGTAAATGTGGGTCTTAATACAACGCTCATTATATTTAAAAAAGCATCTCCAATATGGAAAATTCTATTTGATACTTGTTTTAAAATTAAATACTTATAAATATTTTAGTCATTATATATCATAATTAACTTGAGAATCTCTAGATTTTAAAGATGGATTAACTGCATATTATATTGATCTAATTAAACATTTTAAAAATGTGAATATTTTCAGAGAAAAATAGGTGTACAAGAAAGAATAATCATACTGTATTATATACGTACATTTTCTTGCGTTTCAAATTTTATTTAATATTTATATCATATTCTATTATTATATGTGTGGTTTACCAATATTTGTAATTTCCATGGAAATTTGTATGTAATTAAATTTTATAGATTAAAATAATATAGATTTTTTGGTCGTCAAAAGAAAATTTTTTAAATAATTATTTTTAACTAGGTAAAACTAAATAAATTTATTTACGTTATTTTATATGGACGGTGACATAGATTATATTGCGTTATTGAAGTGTGCTTGTGGTTTAAAAGAGAGAATAGACCAATTAGTAAATAAGAACCCCGAAGAAATAAGTACGAAAACGATGATATTCAATTTTGGAAATTGTGTATTAATGTATATTTTGATTGTCAGGTGCACGGGAGGTAAAATGTACTCGAAAAGAAATTGACAATATGCTTAAAAAGTATTTCAAATACACAGAATTTAATAAATGTACAAATAATTATTCTCAAACTGATCCAAAATGTAACAATAATGCAGATAATTCTACGAAATTCAAAGTAAATTTAATTGGCTAATAATATGGTTTTATTCAAATTAATTATGAGAAATACAAATAAACAAAGGTACGTTTAAACCTTTTGTCGGATTTCGATTCTGAAAATGATGATACATCGAAGAATGTTTGTTGTGAAAAGCAAAATATGGACGATTTTAAAAAACATAGAAATGTTGCACAAGACGAAGATAATACTAAGTGAATATTTTTTTCAACAAAAAATCGTTATTTTTTTAGGATCATTTTATAGTTTCGAAACGAATATAAATAACCAGGGCTTGAAACCAGTAACCGGTTTTTCCCAAAAACCCGGTTAATAACCCCTTTTTTTTTTCATCAAACCTGAATCATTTTTCTCAGAATTTATATTTATACCTATTACTGCGTATTATTGCATGGCAATGTAATGGTTATATACGGGTACCCGTAACGACGTCGTACATGTCCCCTAATGATACCCAATAAATATAATATATAGCTGGTGTAATAAAATTAAATTTAAGATAACAAAAATTTCCGATGTCGCGACGAGCATCGAATGTTCAAGAAGTATACACCACCCTAGACACCCGCTCATAGCTCTTCCGCAGACAGCAATCGGCATACGCTACACACTACACGGTTATTCATGTACATACATATTTATACATGTATTCTGGTGTAATATTACAACTTTTCTGCGATTACAATTTATAATATTAAAATTAAACACGAAAAATCCGGTACTATACGATATTATAAATAACCGAAATGTGTTTGATCAATGATTGTAAAAAATTTATCAGTGGAAAACATGCTTCCAATTTGGAGAAACATATACCTATTTGCTTTCCATGAGTTCGAATATCAGAAGTTGGTAATCGCCAAATCTCCCATAGAAAAAACCTCAAAAATGAATAAGGTAAGAATTTAAACACCTAAAATCATGTTCATGTTTACTCTCACCAAAGAAAATTAAACAATATGGTACCTAACTCCAGAGATGAACTGCAGTAGGGTCATGGGAGTGTACGACACCCCCCTCCAACTCGTTAATATTAAACTTTTAGTCGGCAAATACACCCCCCCCCCGCATTAACCTAACTATCGGTTCATCCCTGTCTAACTATGGAACTCTTTTCAAAGCATTGATAAAATTACTGTTATCATATCAAATTTTTAGAACTTTTTATGGAGGTAATGATAAGAAAAATAATGATTATCATGAAATATATAAACAATATTTTCGCGTTGAAAAAATTGAACATCAAATAGCCTCCAAGATATATATATATTTGATTAAACAAAAATCGAACTGTTTCAAGACACCTGTAGTTTCAAGTCACCCTAGTTGACAGTATCAAATGATTATTAAGAATATGAATTAATATTAAAATATTATCGAAAACCGACGGATAGCGATGCAAACGCACGGTTAGGTGTGTGCGTCGAAATAATATAGATATTATGCTCATGTCTAAACCCGGCTTTACAAACACAGACATAATAATATTATATAAGTTAGGAATGTAAAAAGTTTATAGATTATAATTCGTATATTATATGAAGTAAATTACGTAAGTCCGTGGTTAAAATAAATAAATTGATACGGACATACGGTTGTAGAAAAATTATTTGTACGACTATTAAAAATTCTTAATAATAATTATTGTGTTATTTGCGGTCGCGGTAAAATTTACTTTATCATAAGATTTATTGTCTAAATAATTTTAATCATCCGGCATCAAAAGGTTAAGACAAAAAAATTGGCGACAAATAGACATAAATATTACAAAAGTTTTTCAAAAGTCCATTTCAATTGTAATTTTATAATTTATAAAAAAATAGAAAGTAGTTTTTAACCGAGAAGCGGTTACCCTAAAAATTAGGGAATGATTTTTAACTTATTTTTTATATTTTATTAATTATTATTTAATAATTAATTTTATTTTATTAATCACTTATTTTTTAAATATTCAAAACACAGTTCATCAATATAAATGTATTTAAAAAAAACCCGTTTAATACTGATTACCGCCATTTTCGGAAGCGGTTTCAAGCCCTGAAAAAAAAAAAAAAAAAAAAAAAAAAAAAAAAAAATCCGCGCAAACATGGAAATTTGTTAATCGTCCATTCGGTTCTCAGATAAAGTAGTGAATTATTTACTATTATTTTAAATTTTAAAACAAAGTAAAATCGATAAAACTATTGATAAATTCAGAAAATTACTTCCTTAAAGTTCTAACTACGATAATTTCTTATCAGAAAGTTCTTTACTTAAAATAACTCTCATATGTATAAGAACATAAATAAAAATAAATAAAAATACAAATACTTTTTTATACATTTTCGAAAAGTGGTTAAAAAGTTTTAAAGGTTTCATTACATTAATAAAATACTCTCAAGTAAATATTTGTTATAATTTCCAGTTTTTCACATGTCAAATATTTTTAGAAGTTTTTATTTACGACTAAGAAATAACTGGGAAAATCCAAAAATGTAATTTTTAAAGTACCGAGTAGAATAAACTTTCTATCAGAAAGCTCTTTACATAAAAACTTTTACTTGACTCCTCTGAAGAAACATGAAGAATATATATATAAAAAATAATAGCAATACATCATTATAAAATCAATATAATACTGCTGGACTATGTTCATAATCTAAAATTGAATAACAATAATAAATATATATATATATATATATATAATTTCTATACTCTATACATCATGTGTAGTAAACAAAAATGTGATTTACACAAGAAATGTCAAGAAAAGTTGAAATTGTATGAAGACTATGTTGAAGAATTGGAATGTCGTTTAACAGATGTAACAAACTTTATGGAAAAAAAACAACGAGAGGATCAGAAGAACATACCGGTACGAAAAAATTTTTATCTATCTTTATGTACTTATATCTCTAAAACATATTAAGACACATTTCTAACGTCTTGTGGCCCGACAGAAGGATACTAATCTCGAGGCAATGATTTTGAAAATGAAAAAAAAAGAGAACTGTTACAAGACTGAAACACAAAGACTGTCGAAGGAATTGGAATGCGAGAGAAAAAAATCGGAAGCATATCACAAGTGGGTTGATGAGGCGTTTTGTAATATCAAGTTAGTCGTTATATTATTATTTGAAATAATGCAACGCTCCGATTTTCTAGTTTAAGCTAATGATTAGACCTTGATAGATAATGACTACCTAATAAAGTAGTACAAATTTAAGGTGTAATGATTGTACAAAGAAAATTACGTTCATTTCAACACAAATTAATTTAATACGCTCAGAAAGTTGATTTTACCTAACTTGTTTTATTAAAGCCGTAATTTTAAAATCCAATTTGGGAATAGTATGAAAACTGTAAGAATATTGGAAAGAATTAAATTAGTGAAATTTGAAATATAATGAATTTTACCGATAATAGAATATCGGTAGAATGTCTTTGAAAATATTTAAAGAAGATCTGAGTATTTAAAAGAGTGTAGTTATTTGGGCGGATATTTTAATTCTGGTGCTAACGCAAAAATTAGAAAACAAAAGATTTAAAAACTGGTAGTATAGAAATTTGCTGGTATTTTTTTTCATATAATTCAAATTGTTATATTTTATTGTTTTTATACATTTTTACGCATATCATTGTGTATAGAAAGTTGGGCAAGACGGCCGAAAAAATCTCAACCTATTCAGCCGGACTGGCAAAATCGTTATCGTTGGCCGTAGTTGATTTACCCGTCACCGTCTACGATGACCATCCGTCAAAATCGACAGAGATAAAAGATGGTACACACGACGATTCCCGTAATCGATCGGCAAAGACACAGAGAGGTTCGGAAAGTGTACAGACTAAGCAAATGTCTACACAGATTCAATGTTGCCATCAACGTTGCCAACATAGTGTCAATAAAGAGAAGCGCAGTCGGAATTCATCTCGGGCTAGCGGGCAGGTCGATGGCAACTGCGTCAACTTCAATTACTCGGTGAACGGTTTTCTTAATTTCTTGTATACATAAACAGTTTCGGAATCGGTGCCAGTCCTAATATGACAAAAGATTGGCTGTAGGTTATTACCTAATAATAATAATAATAATAATATAAAAAAAAAACTTTTCAAGATTTGTCCTCATACGTCTGGTAATAAGGGATGTATGAAAAGCGCCGTAACACAGTCTGAACCGTCTTCAAAATGTTACCGGAAAAGTGGCGGAAATGACGATCCGGAGGAATTAGAAGTGATATATATGTCAGAGAGTAAGTGTAACTCTAATACATATCATTCTTTTTGTAATTGTTATTTAGAATTTTACGTGGTCCCCGGATCTCCATAAAATATAACTGTAAATATACTATTCAATCAAAAAATCATTAGGGTTCACTGTGATGATTTATACTTAATATTTCAGCAATTTTAGTTAATAAATTAGAGTTTTTTTAATTTAAAAAATAAACTTTAGTACAATTATATATATTTTTACAGTAATATTGCAATCAGTTTTATACAATTTTTTGCGCAATAATTTCAGGGCCCTTGTTATTTATTATAAAATTTTTAATATTTATATCAGAAATTAGAGTGCAGTTTTTGTATTAAATCGTTTTGGCTCTGTATATGGTATTTGATTAATATAATATTGGTTTGATTAATACCAAAAATTTTTAAATCAATGATAGACCTAGTATTTTTAATTTAGTATTAAATATTTTGGTCCAATTCACTATAATACCGGAAATTACAAGTCACGTAGAAAACTGTATATCACACGTTTCTACATAACTTGAGATATAATTTGTGCGAATTTTGTTCTCAGACAAAGAATTGATAAATGATTCTTCATATGAGACCGTGTCGGATACTTCGGCGTCATGCACTTGTCCTTACTATTGTTACAAGAGAACGAGATAACCTGGAAAAACATCGAAAATAAGACTATAGAATATATTAATAGAAGGGTAATAAATAATTTAAATCACATCAGCCGTTCATCGAATGATTTTAATAGGAATTGACTACTGTAGGATGCCTACGTTGTCTGCTTTTGACACACGTAATAAACATAATATAATATTTATACTATTTTTATAGAAATCAAGATTGTTTTGTATCTTTTTGATGAAAAATATATACTACACGTTAAAGCATTGCATATTAATCAGTTTAATATTTACTCTCGTTATTCTAATTTCCAGTACTCGTGTTATTCTCATATTATTTTAAATGTTTTTTATAGATCAGACTTCAGATTCCACGGGACGCATATAAACTACGCAGAGATGAAAAATTGATAAATGAAAATCGTTGTGTTATAAAATTTGAACCTGGCACATTATTCGTACTGAACGCTTATGTAACACGTTGAATTCGTAAATTTATTCGGAGGCCTGGACATAAAGAATAAAAATTTATGACATAGTTCTGATTTTAAATGTTATATAGAAATTCAAAATTTTAAACATGTTTTATAAACTAATAAAAATGTGACAATAATAGCGTCTTAAATTGAAATTTTAAAAATTATTAGTTAATATTTTAAAAGAATAATAAAAAAATTATTAATTTTATAATATTGTTATGCTTTCAAAATATTTCACAAAAATAAATATTAAATAATAAAAATTATCGTGATTTCGTACGGACAAGGATTACCACGTATCGATAAACACCCATTATCATCGCGGTATCTATACGAAGATTGTTTGGGAACTTTTGTTTCCTTAATTTATTAAGAAGCTCGGGGAAAACAAGAAAATACGGGCGTTCGGAAAACGGAAGAATTACGCACGGATAATAGAATAGTCAAAAAAAGGCAATAGAAAAGGGCCCATATTTATTCCCTGGACAGTTTTTTATCTCACTGGCAGTATACGTATTTACTTTAGAAATTATACGTTTGCGGTAAAAAAAAAAAATTAAAAAGATTTCTTATTACTTTTCCGTTGTCTAATTGCGCCAAAAATATAAAAATTAAGAGTACCCGTTTGCGCCAAAGGAAAAATGTCGTTTAATCCAATCGCCCGTTCGCGCCAAATATTCCTGAATTTATTATTGCTAGGAACTAATTAAATGTATGGTTCATCAGTGAAATATCAGTCATTTTCATCAGTAAATTCTGATTTCAACATAAACTTACAAAAGTATAAATTTTATAGTTTATTTAAATTATTTTGTGGCACACGAATAGTTTTAAACAAAGTATGAAGTATTTGTTACTGTTCATTGTAATAAAATTTAATTGACTAAACAGTACAAATAATGTAGATATAAACATGATACAATAACAAATATAATTATTATCATATAAAAATAATAATATTACTATTATCATACTATAATCGAACAGTGTTAACTTTCATAAAAATAAGAAAAAACTTTTTCATTTAATTTCCGATAATATAGGTTGGCAACAAATTGGACACCGCCATTTTCCAGACCCATTTCTTACCGTATGTCAAACAACTACCCCCTAAAGAAGTCTCATCTAGAAATTATCGAAAAACAGGAGATGGGGAATTCGAGCCGTGACGTAGGTCGTCGTTAGTGATGGGCACAACCGACTGACGACTATCGAATTATTCGGTATTGTCATCGACTATTTACAATGATCATTCGACTATTAATCACTCTATATAATTATTCAACTAATAATCGACTGACTGACTGAATATTCAATCGGTTAATAATGGACTGAATATTTCAATCGGTTAAAAAATAATCGACTGAACTTTTCAGTCCGTTAATAATCGACTAAATTTTTCAATAGGTTAATAATCGACTGAACTTTTCAATCGATTAATAATCGACTGAATTTTTCAATCGGTTAATAATCGACATGTTCATTTTATAATTACATTTTTTTTTTTTTTTAATACAGCATTTTACACAAATTATGTAAAATATGAAATATATATCTAACAACTACTACCTATTCAAGTACCTATGTAGTACTACCTAGTTGATTATTTATTAATGAATTAAATGATGAATGATAATTGAAAAAAGGCACTTTATATAATTAATTATATATAATAAATATTAAAATTCAGTAGTATTTCAGTATATTGCTCATTATAAAAACTATCTTAAAAATGATCTACATGGACCTATTTATTAAATATATAATAGCTAATAAAATTTAGAACAATTTCTGGAAATTTCCCACTTGCTTACAAATATCAAATAACTCAAATAATTCCTATAAAACCAAATCATAATAGAGAGGCCATGGAGGATTTTCCATTATGATTGGGCTCCAATATTTATTCAACGCCCAGCACAAACTATAAAATTAGTTAAATTTTTACTTATAGTATATGAAGATTTTATAATTCTAATAATTATTTATATTTGATAATATTTCATTTCACATCTCTCAAAATCAGTTAAAACTGTTAACGAACGAAGCCGCGTAATTTACATACGTAATCCATGAACAATAAAATATAATTACCAATGTAGATACGAAAAATATTTACTGCGGAGTATTTAAAGATGGGAATAAAAATTATTCAATAAATAATAATTTATATTTTTCGGGTAAACCAAAGTAAATATTTTGAGATACTTCTAAATTTATTACAGTAATAATAATACATATAGGTACGTTAATTAAACATAAAAATAAATTGACAAATATTTGGAAAGTATTATTGTAATATATATTATATTATAAATATTAATACTATTCGTCAAACGTACCCTGCTGAAGGGTGGAATATGGAAATTAGATATTTGAATAGAAATTAGAATCTCAGGCGAAGTTGGGTAATCTGGCTAATACCTATAGATGTAATAAATACTCATTAAATTTGTATAGTTACCATAGTTTTAACTTTTAGTATAATGCATAGCAAGTGACAAATAAAAATGTTTGTTTATTGTTTTACAGTTTTAAGATCTCTTTTGGCCCGCTCCAGAGCTTATAATAGAAGTAGCACGGGGTTCACAAATGTCACACAGAAAACTTCTATTAACAGTATTGACAATCTTGATAAAAACGAAATTAAAACCAAATCGGAAGAGTCTTTAACAGTTGACCGTTTAATTCAGGATAAAAATGAAGGTTTTGAGATGTGTAAAAAGTTAAACTTTGCGATAACTAATTGTGAAAGAGAAAAACTTAAATATGAATATGATCTTACACAACAAATTGGCCATGTAAAAAAACTTAAAGAACAAAATTTAATTATGTGTAGACAGAATCAGAATATCATTTTTCATCTAAAAGTAAATGAAATTTTGTTTTTAGATATATAGGAAATATACATTTTATATAAGTATATAGGTGACAGAATTATTTAATATGCCAACTTTTTGAAACACATTTAGAAACAAATAGATGACATCAGAAGCGATTTAATGCTAAAAACTGAAGAGAATTTGAATCTTATAAATGAATGTAAACTAAAAGAAGATATAATAAGTAAGCAGCAGAATACGATTCAAGATTTAGAAAGTGCATTACGGTTTAAGGAACACACCGAGGATAGTTTAAAAATAGACATAATCGATGAATCAATTGACAAGAAACTTTCATCGATGGTAACTGTATACGCTCCATTTAGAACTGTATACCATTTTTAATTATTGTAAATCGTGTTTATCTGTGTATGTGTATTGTATCCGAATATTGACAACTTTCTAGTATATATACATTATATTTAATCATGATTACGGAATAGTGGATTTTTCAATAGAGAACTGTTATTTTTAAATTAAAGTTATTCGAACGCTTTTATATGTTATCATTCATTTCTGTTTTTTTCCGATATTTCCGAATCCACAAGATACAATGTTTTTATTAGCAATATATATTCTGACCTATAAAACATTTAACAGTTAATACATTATAACTTATAACAGGTGTATATATATATTAATTAAAAATAATATAATTAAAAAGTATAAGTATATATATTTAGGTATGGGGGTCGACTGGTCGAAACCACTTTCAGCTCATGAGGTCCCCGGTTCAATGCAATCAGGTAGCAAATAAGGTTAACCAACGAGATTTGTGGCGTCTAGCCTCAGGTGCAAGCCGGCCATAATTACCAAACCCATCCAATAATTTGGTAGTTCTGCTTGTCGTAGCTATCAACAGTGTTGGGTAAGTTACTTTTAAAAAGTAACTAAATTCCATTACTAGTTACAAAATTAGGTAACTAGATTACTTTTTCGTTACCTAAATACAAAAGTAATAGCGTTACATTATTTTTTTCAATTCATAAGTAACTAGTTACAATGAAGTTACTTTCAAAATTTTTAAATGTGTATAAATGAAAAAAATAAAATAAATATCTTTATTTTTTTCCTATAGTCAGTCGAATATTATAAAATTCAATATCATGCCTACTCCAACTTATTATATAAAATCAACATAAAATTTTTATTCTTATGTAACTACAAAAATTAATTAACAAAGTTACTATAATGTTACTACCCAACACTGGGCCTATCAAGAACCATCTTTGACTCCACTCTAAAATGTGAAGGTGTAAACCAAGCATGCTAGAACTTAAGAAATAAGATGATGTAAAACTGTTTATTATTTATAACTTTATATTTAGGTATATAAATATTACATAATTATATAATATATAATTTATATGTTGTTTTTTATGCAATCACAAACTGAATACCAACTTATGTAGTTATATTTTTATGGGCAGATTCCAAAAGCAATTACGTCTGATACTGGTGTGCAGACAGAAACATTATTAGTCACCAATATAATTATTCAGACCAACTCATTGATTTGTGAATCAACTGCTGTTCAAACCGACTCTTTCATCTGCGACATCAATATCGCTAACGTACAGACTGACTCGTTAGCTTGCGTGACCATTGCCGTTCAGACGGACGTATTAGTTAGCAAAACCAGCGCAATTTCTTCTGTTCAGACCTACTTGTTTTCCTATAACACCACTGCCATTCAGACCGACTTGTTAGTTAATAAAACTAGTGCAATTTCTGCTGTTCAGACTGACGTGTTTTCCTGTGAAACCAATGCCGTTCAAACAGAGTTAATATTCCATGATACTACAAGTATAGAAGTACAGACTGATTCGTTATCCTACAACACCACTGCCGTCCAAGCTCATCTGGAGGACAATTCGACAAATCCTGATCAGAAGTGCAGAGATAATTTTTCAAGTACATTTTTGTTGACACCTGGGTATTTTGAATTTTTTTAATCAATACTTTAGTAAATATTTTTGGAAATGTATTTACTCAAGACATTATATGACAATCTGTAATCAAAGCATGATTACTTATAAAATAAATACAAAAATACTTCAATTCTTTACTTTAGCTATGTGTAATTTTGGTTATATATTTAAATAAAGGTAATAAAGACGTTGTCGCCCAACTGTTGGAGAAGTTTGGATGTGACGGCAATATTAAATCCTATCGATTTAATTTAAAAGCGTTATTGAAGAAGATTGAAATCAGTGGATTTAAATCTCTATGTTTACAAGAACTATCATATATACACCAAAAGATTATTGAAAACAGTGTGAAACTCAGCCAAAAGTAATGTAACTTTCAATAAAAGTGTAAATCGCATTAACCAGTTTATCATTTATATTATAAGTCACGCGAAATATGAATCATGACAATTGGTTAATATTTTAACCACAATTGGATGTAAATTATTTTAATATTCTTTATATTTCTTAAGGTACACTAGTATAACAGAAGTTGCTGTGAAACATTTACCAGCTTGGCAAAGAAGCGCAATAAAAGATAAATGTGACATTGTTCATATTTTTGCAACATTGGATAAAGTAATAGAGGAAAAAAATAAAGAAATTGTCAGACAAAGTAAGAGATACATAACAAACTACTATAAGAATAATTATTATATATAGGTATGTACAAGAAATCACATTACAGTTGTTGATGAAATTATTATGTTACAGAAACAGTTTTAATTGCAGAGAGAGACATATTATTATCTTTGGAAATAGAAAAACGAAATGAAGTGGAAAAACAACTATATTCAGTGAAGAAAGATAATAAACAATTTACCCTAAAGAATAAACATAGACAATTACCACATGGGTAAGATACAATTAACATAAACTTCTTAAATTATAACTCACACTAACATATACTGTTTTAGCATGTGTGGTGATGTAACCGATAAGTGTATTAAAGCAAGCATATTTTTTAATATTTGTAAGAAGTATATATATTATATTTTTAATATTAATTTTGTTTTTAGGAATGTTTATCATTACATTTGGCGAAATGGGAATGTGGAGATACCTGTGATAAATAAAAGAATATAAACTGTTTTTGATATTTATTATACTCTGAACATTTTATACTAATTTTATATTATTGCATATTATATACTAATCTTATATTATTTTGTGTACTAAATATTATTTATGTACTTATTAGGTTATTTAAAAGGTGTTTTTTTTAAATATTGCACTACACATAACATCACATTTCTTAGGTACACCATATACTTTATTTTCAATCTAGTGGCATAGCCAATTTAAATTTAAATTTAAAATTATTAAAAATTTTCATTTTTCGTCAAAGACTAGTAGGAATAATACAAAACATGCAGTGTTTGATACCTAGATAGTACCCGGGCAAATGTAAATGCAAATGTAAGCAAAACCCAAAAATATGTCGACCGAAAATAAATTTATAAACAGTATAAATATGAAAAACAAAAATTATAGCTGAAAAAATAATTATAATTAAAATCAGCGAACAAAGAAAAAGAAAATTTAAAAAAAAAGATTCTTTAAAACAATTCATGACAAAACGAACTTATCAAAATGTAGATTTGCTGAAAACCTATGAATTGTATTGAAATATATTATTATTATATTCTCAAAGGGGAGGGGGATGATTATATTTTGTAAAAAGTGAGCCATTGGTAGCTTTACCGTAGACCTCAAAATTCACAATTTACATAAATATAACCATAAGTCTAAAAAGATAAAAAAACAAAAAACAAAAATGTGTGATGTAAGTTAAAGTTGTTGTCTTATACCAATTGTTATAATATACAAAATTAATAGATTTTTTTTACATTTAGAAAACAATTAAGATTAAGAAGATTAAGATGGTTTCTGCAGCTATTTCATATGAAATGCAAAATAATAAATTTATTAAAATGGATAACATTAAGTATCTCGTTATCACGAAAAAATATTTCAATACCAACGTGGAATATATACTAAAAAATCATTTTTGAAATATACAATTGCATATTTCAGAACCACTAACAATGGACAATAAATTAATCCAAATATATTCAATTATAAAAAATAATTTCAGTCCAGATATTGATATATTAAAAAATAGAGAATCAATAATTGGTAAAATATTATCATTAAACAAAAATATAAAAAAAAAAATAAAAAAAAAAAAATTATAAATTTAGAAAAATATCGACTTTTGAAATTGATTAAAAGTAAATCGTTTAATAGTTATATGGAATATAAAAAATCCATGTAAGTAAAAAAATACAATACTAAAAAAAAACAATTTACAAAACTAAAACTAATAAAAAATATATTTACAATTATTTTACAGTTTATTTACAAAAAGAGATTGTATGATAGTGAATTCTCCTAAAGTACATTTTTATGAATTTAACGAACAATTAACGATAATTCTATAACGTAGAGTATTTAGTTTTTTCATAACTTTTCTTAATTTTATATTATAAATGTCTAAAAAAAAAAAAAACATAAAATCATAAAAGTTCAACAATTAATTTAAAATAACTTTATAAAAAATAAAAACGGTATATCACAGATATAGTTCTCATTTATATGGGATAAAAATTTGGTAAGTTAAAATTTAAGTTTTACTTATTGTAGTGCCGGTTTAATATGTACGCATAAACCTAGTTTTTAGTTTCTTATTTTGGATGTCTAGGTTTCTCTTAAAATATTTTAATGTTGCTTTTAATTACCTTATTAAATTATATAAATATAATTGAAAATTCAAAAGATAATAATATAATAATATTATTTGTACAATTACACGTTTATAAATATTTTGATAAACGATATGAATTCTGCGACGTTGTGAGTTTTTTGATCGTTTGTTTTTTGTCACACCACACACGTCCTCAAATAAAAAATAGTTCGTCATAACTTAAAAGCTACATACATATGTTTATAGAAAAAAATGCATTTTAATTGGGTTTAAACGATTTTTTTCTGTCTGGAAATTAAATTTAACGCACAATGAAGTATATTACAATTTAACCGGTCACATCAATGGTCGACCAATTTGTTTTTGGAATAGTTCATTAAAAAATCGTGAATACTGATTAATCGATATAATCGGAGCGGGCATCTATTCGTGCGGTCTTTCCGTCTCACTATCTTCACATGTCATCAAATTCTCTATCAATACAAAGTATAATATTCTTTAATTTTAATTTTTTTTTTTTTACCTTTTTATAATGTATTACAATATACCTATATAACCATTAAATCGGTTATCTCATTGGATATATCCACAGATATATATATATTAACTAGATAGCCGTCTTGTATTATAAACTAATGTAATGTATTGATGCCTGAAATTCGTTATCAAAGAGGTGAATGTTTACAATATGTATATGATAACAACACGATAGCAA
>JAIPRL010004212.1:0-40172 GCA_025469235.1 Pemphigus obesinymphae
GTTGATAGCTTGAACAACTTTATAAAACGCATATAAATTATAAACGCACACAACTATAAAATACATACATGAGAAAATACAAGAAACACATGGTAAACGGACAGTTCAACACGAATCTTGAAAAAGATGGTTATGCCGTATACGAAAAAAGAGTACCTATAGTTGTTCCACATACGAAACGACCAGAAAGGTGGTTGTGGTCTGCCACCTTGATATTGTCAACGGAGAAAAGCGTTTTACATAAATTACAGTTTGTGTTGGTAGCATGTCGTCTTCGTTCTTCATTAGTCATAATAATCGGAATATTCGTGTTAAAAAGTTTATCCACTTTCCTAGCTATCTCCACTACCGTCTCTACGAAATATTTGGCCATTTCCTGTCTTGTCTCGTATCCTCTGTCTATAATAGGTATACGTTCAATTTGTGATTCTTCTAACAGCTCATCCGGTACGTCATTCTATGTTTTTACGTATAAACCATAACTCATAGCCTTGTGTTTTTGAAAAGCAGAGGTATTGCTACCTTTTTTCAAATTACATTTTATGAGCAGGGCCTCGAAATCTGGATATATAGCAACATGGTGCCTCTCAGTCTTCCCCACGACTCAAAATGTGTTGTTTCTCCTTCTACCGGCATGACTGGTAATATCGGTTTGTGGGAGCCACAGATGAGCTTGTGTTCATCCAGGGCGGCTTGTCCATGCAGCTTAAACTTTTTAGGTCTATCATCGAAGCCAGTAAAACATCTTTTGCAGATATAAAGTGTACCACGATGTAGAGTTTTCTGACTTCTAACCAACCGCGAAAAATTTGATACATAAGTATAATGTATATTTTCACTATTTGTTACGATAACGATGTCAAAATGATCGTGCTTCTCTTCGTCAACTACTTTTACGCCGTGTCCTACGTGGAGTCCGTCAATGCGATGCGTCCTATGCGATAATCCGATAATGAGAATATGCGTTTTGCCGTTTCTTATGTGGCGTCCGTCAATGCGATATTGCGTTATTGCGTGCATCGCGCTAGTGTCCATATTGACGTATAAAATTTTATAATAATATTCATAACTCGTCAGTCCATCACCGACGATTTGAGAGTACATTACTCTAAGTAAAATTATAATTTATTATTATGCCGCTCTCAGAATCAGAAATAGTTTCGTTATTAAATTTTTCTGAAAATACTTACCTTAAATATCTGATTTTAAAATATAAAAAAAAACGTTTGCCAATACAACAGATCTATAAAGATCGTTTTATTTTCGGCGAATTCCATCATTTGTATGGAAACTTACGTGGCTATGCTGCTTTATTTTTAACATACACTAGAATGTCTATAGATACATTTGACTACATAGTAGAAAAAATAACTCCTGATTGTAGTTATAGTTCGACAAATTTTCAAAAACCAATTTCAGTAGAAGAAAGGCTCCTTGTAACAGTAAGGTAAATTAATTTATACATTAATTTAATATAATATATTTTTAGATATTATAACTGATAATAATTTACTATATAAGTAATCATTGTATTCATATCAATAAACTAATACCTAATAATAATATTAATAGGTACCTAAATATATTAACCATTCTTATAATATATAATAAACATTGTAATTACTGTATAGTTTATTTATTATATATAAATAATTATAAATTAATAGGTAGGATAAAAAAAATTAATCACTCTGATCACTTAAAGAAAAAAAATTAAAATATATACTTTACCTGCAATTTAGCTGAATATCTAGGTGTAAACTTTTTATGTACCTAATCATAATAACATAATATTTAATAAAAAAAAAAGTTTTAAAAGTTAAAAAAAAATGTTTTGACGAATAAAAAAACTTAAATACTAAATAACAAGTTTTCTTCTAATGTATCACTACTATTTTGAAAAATTTGAATGGCAGTAGACGGTTGTGTGTTATTGGTATTATTGGTATTGTCGTACCTCAAAAACGAATAATTATGTTACAGTTATAGGTATCGGGGTAGTGGGATAAATATACGAGATGTAGGTATACGTAATTTTATGTAGCCTGCTGTGTATCTACGTATTGGCACGTGCACGTCACGCGGTAGGTATTGTACCTACCTCCACGCCGCGATGTATTTAGTGAGATTTAACAGGGAAAAAGAAACACGAGATTATTTATTCGGTTTTGCAAGTAGACCTTACCCTTGTGTGTTCAGGGCGTATTGTATCGGGGTAATGGATTCGATAGGTGATTTCCTGATCAGAAACGTATATTTATAAAGACGTAATTAATGCCAAAAAAATGAAAGAGTTCTTTAACTGACAACGACAGAATATATCGAGGTCTAGATCTAAGTTATTAAAATAGCGATTTTATATTATATTAATTATTTAGAGAAAAATGAAAGAACTCTTTAACTGACAACGACAGAAAATGTCGAGGTCTAGATCTAAGTTATTAAAATGACGATTTTATTTTATATTAATTATTTAAAGAAAGATGAAAGAGTTCTTTAACTGACAACGACAGAATATATCGAGGTCTAGATTTAAGTTATTGAAATGACTTATTTTATGTTGTATTAATTATTTAAGTTGTGAATATGATAAAAATGAGTGAATTGTTTAACTAATAAAAGCAAGACATACCTATAGAGAAGTAATAACCCTAAAAAAAAATAATAGAATAAATTAAATTACCTGGTCTTCGACGACGGCAGTTGGCGATGTTTTCGTGTTGTAAGACGAGAAAAAGAGACGATGCTAAAATCTAAACCTAATACTATAGATGATAAAACTAAAATAAAAATTGAAAGAAATTACGACTAGGATTAAATGCTAAATAATATTAATATAAAAAAAAAAACGATTAAGTACTGGAAAAAACTAAGACAAGAGGAAAATTCTACGGTATCGGTGTATTCTGATTCTTCTTGAGCAAAGGTACTTGATCGCTGGGATGAGTGTGCGCACACTGATTTTCTATCGGATATCCGTGGCGGTCACTGTGTTAATTTTTTTTTTTGGCGTCTTATCGATGATTCCCTCTCTGCTAAGGGTACGCGCTGGACACTATACGCTTTTTACTTTGACGGCGTACGTAGAGGTCGTCCAGTGAACTATATATTGTGACGGGGTGTGTGTGGGAGTGTTATAATATGATTTTAATTATATTTATTATATTAATCTAATATGTGATAACTAATAGTTTTGAACGTGGTGACAATTAAATGCTTATTTAAAACGATATATTCTATGATATTGTTGGGCGCCAGTCATTTGTCCTATTATATTAATTTTTTTAGCGTCTTAATATTGTTTTTTTTTTTTTTTGAATGCCAAGTGGTCCCTTTACTCAATAATATCTTTGTCCACCATCGTTTATTTATAAATGAATTATTTGTAATATAAAAAAAATACATAATTTCCTTTATAAATGTTCCTCGGGATTTTACAAATATTAAACTTGTGTTAAAAACATGGAGTGTGTGTGTACCTATACGTTAACTTTTATTTTGTTAAGTTCTTTTTGCTATGTGTGTGTGCACGATATCATTACAGAGCTTTATTTAAAATTCAACACGATTTTTATTTTCAAATATTTACTAAGCAACAACTATTTAAAAATTTTTTATTAAATATGGCTTTTTTCCTTTTAAGTAGTATATTTACATCCGTAAAATGTTTCTGTAGTCTCGAAGTGCAAGAAGCGCAATATAAGGGGAATAATATTAAAAATCAATGCACAAAAAATATTATTAGCATATGTTAAATTTGTAAACATTAGCTTTATAATAGAAATTCTCAATGTAAACATATAATCAATCCCGAATAGGAAGGTTCAGTTATTCCCACCAGAATGATTATCGTTAATTTGTTTTACCAATAATATATAATAATCTCAAATGTGAAAAAATTTTGACTTTTTGAAATTACCTAAACAAATTAACTATGTTATTATACTATATTAAGTTTAAATATATATTATCATAAATAAATAATAATTTATTGGTACTTTTCGAAATTTTAAGTAGGTTAGAGTTATATTTATAAAAAAAATTAGTATGAATTATAAATACTGTGTAGTGTGTACTTTAAAAAATTTAAATCCAAAACATTAAATACGAGATAAAATATAAAGGCAAAAACAAAATGCAAAAAAAATACAAGCCAAAAGTTGATTTTATTATTATTACTTCCTTTAAATAAAATTATTTTGGGTACCTTGTAGACTGTAACAAAAATAGCTCTCACATAACGTTGGGTACATATACGCGACTTGTATATTATTTCTATTAATAGACATAATAATATATAAACCTTTATAAGTTTATATAATATGTAAGTTAGGCTTAATTCTTAATTAAAAGTAACTATTAAACCGTTCCTTTTTAGTTAGTTTAGATCTATCGGTTTATATTAGGATAAAAAATTCATTTTATTTCTTGAGTAACCTGGATGTATAAATTTTTAAATTTCATCGACGTGCAATCCTTCTGCTTAGTATAAACATTCAAAAGTCGTATGACGACAAAATTTTAAAAGTTTAATATGTTTTTTATTGTTGGCTGTTGCAGACATAAATATTATATTTTTGGTTACCTATAGTTAAAATATTTAACAACTTTGAACGCGTATGTACATACTTTTTTCAATGAGGAAGTGTAGAACTAATTAATTAGTTTGGGCAGTTTGGCATAAGTACTATAAGCAAGAGTTTACGTCGTGCTGAATATCAATGTTTTTTTTTAAATTTTATTCATACCAGCACAGTGCTAATATTAACATTCGTAGCTATTGGATTTTGGATAATTTCCGTCGTAACAACTTTAGAGGATTGCACATAATTAATTATTAATTATTATACAAGTGTGTCCTAGATATATCTTTTTTTATATTATATGAGGAGTCAATAATATGACGATTAAATTTCTTCGATTTTGTCTAATGACTAATTGTGATCATTGATTAAGTAAAACTTGATTTGTTTCCTAAGTAAAAATTATCACTGTATATAATTTTATATTAATATATAAACTTACAATTTTTTCAGAACAACTCCATCAAGTAATTTTTTGTAGGTAATAACAACTAACAAGTAGGTAGGTACCTAAAATGTTATAACAAATCTAAAATGATTTTAGCAGGTTTTCTAAAAAATAAAATGAATTTAATAACATTAAAAAAAATTGTGGAAAATCAATATATGTTCTTATTCTTTTGGTAAAAAATAAAACGTGGTATAGGAATATAGAACAATGATTTTGAATTTTACAAACGAATTTAAAATGCGTTGTAAAGAGAGAGTATATACGAGTATAAAAAAATTAATGCTATAATTTATATAATATTTATTTATTTAATCAACTAACAGCCTTCGAGTTGAGTGGAATTTGGGTATGGGTGGATTTAATAAGAGAAGAAGTGTGGAGTGTGGTGAGAAATATGAAAATTAAGAAAACTGTGGAACCAGATGGCGTACCAGTAGAAGCCATTAAAAGCATTAATTAGAGAGTTTAGGTTTAGGGTAATTTAGGACATAATTATTTGTTAAAGTTGAAGGGAAAATCCCTGAGGCGTGGAGGAAGAGTTGTGTGGTAGTGATACCAATACTTAAGGGTAAAGGATATATACAGGAATGTGGGAATTATAAAGGGATACAATTTATGAGACACATTATGAATATTTGGGATAAAGCAATGATAAGAGAGTAAGATGAAAGACATTTGTTAGGAGAAATCAGTTTGGGTTTATACCTGGGAGGTCAATAATGGTGCCAATGATATTCTGTATTAGACTGTTAGTTAATAATTTCATGAAAAAGAGAATACGATAATCTCTATCTTGAAAACATGATATTTTAGCATACGTTTTATAGTTTCAGGAATTATACCTCTGATGAAATAGATGTAATACTAATGCATATTAACCATTAGGAGCACTCACCGCTCACTATGAATTATCCAAGTACAAAATAATTTTTAAAAAATTTTAATAATAAAAAGTTAAAAATTGATTGATATAAATTTTAAGTATAAATTCAAAATTTTGATATTTATTTTAATGGATTACAATATTCTTAATATTTAAAAGATGCGTTAACTAAAAGAAATCGGCATTCACCCCACAAAAACTAAGTTTCCATTAAAAAGCGAAACTCCTACTCAACTCGTGTTACCCGAAGAGTTTTATCCAGAAATAATAAAAATAAACATCATTATGTAACCGGTATCTCGATTCTCCAAGAATCTAAAATTCACCTAAAAGAATGCCGTTAGGTCACTGGACTAAATAACGAGCAACCATGACGTGAAGTTAGGTTAGGTATATACCTAATATTTATATAAAAAAAAAAAACATTTATAAGTACGTCTATATTCCGGTGTATTGTTTGACGTTTCGTATTATAATATGGAATATAAAATAGTAACTATGTAGGTACCTTTTTAATATAAATACCTATATAAATAACCTATACAAAATATTATTATAATAGATACCTACTATACCTACTACATTTTTAAGAACCGAAATGTTTTTTTTTCTCTCATGTCATTGAATTAATATTGACTTTATTCGGCCACCCCCTTTGGAAAATCCTGCCGTACGCCACCGGAGACCATTCCATAATGGTCTTATACCTAACTATATAATATTGTAAGAGAGTAGCGACAATATTTGGCAAATACCTATGTTATGGTGCTAATTTTATTTGAAAAAATCGGGTTTTCATCGTGTACGTACGGTGTATACCAACTATGTATCTATTATCTACACCTAAATCACGATGGGACATAGATGTATGATATTATTGTATATATATTAACCCTCGAAAGGGTTCAGAGACCCTTCTTACGTACCCTAGCTTCAAGACTAAATATCCATCACCATCCCCATGATTATTCTTCTGTTCAAGACCTTCTTAATCTCTTTAGCCTCTCCGTCCGCAGGCATTCATACAATTTATCTTTTCTTTCTAATATTCTTACAGACAAAATCGATTCTCCTAGCCTCCTGTCACTTATTACCTTCAAAATTCCTTCCCGTTTATTCACTCGTTTATCTGTCCCCTTCCATATTCCACTCTCTCCGTCTAACTTCCTCGACAACTCCTTGATTACCCGACTTGTGCGCACTGCTAATCAGGAGCCTTCATTCATAGATTTTGCCAGTTTTCAGTGATTTCGGTCAATTAGTTTTAGTTAGTTTTAGTTTTCAATTACTGTTTAATAAATCATACTGCCTCACTCATATTTTTTTGGGCTCGTCCCGTATCGTGTTAATAAAATAAAATAAATAAAAATAAAATATTTATAGTATAATAAATTAATCTATGCCATGTGAAAAGAGAAAAAATGGTAAAATTTGGAATATTATACATTTTTGGTAATAAAAAAATATATAATGGATACCTATATGTATATTGAGCCTGGGCATTTTTTAAATAATTATTCAATTTATCTGAGTATTATGAAAACAATTCTGATAAATAATTTATCCAAAACCCTAATATACATACTTCACAAGGAAATTAAAATACCATTTTACAGGCCTTTACAAAAACAGATAAACTATTTAGACACTTTGACTATATGGTTGTAAAACAAAGTTGTTAATTTTATCACTTTAAAGTTTAGCCTCCAAAATTACGCTCAACGATCGAAAAACCAATTTTGAAATTAGTGAAATTTGGTGGATCTTCTGGTGGTGGTAAATTGTAAAATCTGGAATGTTTGTAATTTTGTCAATATCATGCAATGTAACAATGTAATTAAAAATCACAATTTGATCGCAGTATTATAGCAGAATATTATTGATACGTATATATAGGTACATTTTAAATAAAATATGTAAATAGGTACCTAACCTAACAGATTTCCTTTTCCTTTTATAGGGGTGCCTACACTACAGATTTCAAGAACGTAATACATCCGTAACAATAACAGTCCCGTATTGTGTTAATGAAATGAAAAAAATAAATAAAATATATACTTAGGCAGGTACCGTGTGGTGTAAAGAAAAGCCAATAACTGTACCTACTGTCTGCGTGTGACCACGTGCACATTATTTGACTAAATGCTAATGTCCTCTTAAACAATTTACAGTGTAAACACGATAGGTTCGTCGGAGAAATCGCTAACTGCGTATCATAATATACAATTGTATATAGGCAAGTGTATATATATATATAATTTATATATTATATTATAATGTAGCCGGTGTCGGTTAACTTTTTAAACATAAACGTACCGTGTAACATTATACACGCGTATTGTGATCTGCACAATATCAATAGACCATATTATAGGTATGTGCGGTCGGTATATATATATTATATACCTCCTCCTACCTATAATATAGGTGCTTGTGGATAAAATATGTATTTCACTTTCATAGTTTCATCTGTGCACACACACACACACACATACATATAGATACTTCTTAGTATCCTATATAATATGTGATATTTGATAAGAACTCGGTCCTTGAAATAAATAGGATAACAGTGATGTGATATGGCGTGCAGTTTAAATTAAATTCTGCGTGCAGACAGTGATGGTTAAAGTGAGCGTGACGGAGAGGGACGTCGTCACCCTTCTTCGCTGAGCTTAATTTTATCGTCCCCTTTAGTCAAAATAATTTTAATCCTAATAATGGCATGTAGCTGTTAATACAATAAGAGTAAATATATATATATATATATTTGGTGTATAGGTATTATATAGGTAACGCGAAAACGGTAATGAATGAAATGAAACCTGCACGGTTTCATAATATGACCGTATATACTGACGGAAATAGGTGTATTTTAATGTAGACTGAATTTGTTATTTTCATTATTCATATAATTTTATTAGTTTCACAATAATATTAAGCGTATTTTATATCGATACATTATATTTTAACTATATGCACCAAAAATTAGGTGTTAATGTACCTATATTTATGTTTATTTGCGTTTTGTATAGGTAATTTTTATGAAATTTAAAAAGAAATGAAAATCCGTCAGTTTAAAAATGTTTGATTATATTTATTTATAGTGTCTACTATAAATATAGTCTTGTATCAATATCATTTTTAATTGTCGTGTAATCACGATATTTGTTAAAAAATATGGTTACGCATTTTTCATTTTTAGCAGCTTGAGAATATTGTAAATAGATGAAATAAAAAATAAATTTATTGTAAAGAACAATATTTTCTAGCGACTTATGAAGCAGATCTTTGATATATGCATTTTTACTCGTTTAATGAGTTGTTCGAAAAATCAAAAATTGATATTTTAACAGCTCAAAAAACAATAAATGAAAATATCAAAAATCGGGTCCATCAGTCGCTTGATAATGTTATTAACTATAATTCATATTTCTAACATGTTTGTAAGTCGATAAAAATGAAAAATACTGAAGCAAGTTTTCATTGAAAAATTGTCAGTGTGGCGCTTTCTTAAGACTGAATTTGATTTTTTTTTTTTCATATAATTTTATACGTATAATGTTATATATTATTAATGCTAGAGTATATAGTATCTACCAATAGATCTAAATAGTTATTTGAAACTTAAGACAGAATTTGTTGTTTTCTATATAATATAAAAAAAATTTAATATAAACAAGTTAATAAATTGTATTTAGTTATAAATTGTTTGCAAGATCTATATTATAAAAAAAACTATTTCGGTAAAAACCATAAATGTATTATGTGTAATAGTTACATATTATTTTTAATGACAATTTTATTTTTTTTTTTTTTTTTTTTTTACTGTTCTTATTTCAGAGATTCTTAGTGTCCGAAAAATGTCAAAGCAAAATTGAATACGGTTTAACGGTTCAAGGGAAGCTTTTTTTTTGCATAAACTTTAGTCCCCCCTGTAATTATTTTCCACTACCACTGCGTGCAGACAATATAATAACGTACGGGTGTAAAAAAATCATATTATTTGACCATCCCGTCCAAGACTCCAGAAACTACTCGGAAAAAAAAACTATACTTTTTCAGAGAAATTGTTTTAAGAGGACGCTTTACCAAACCGTGAACGGAACAAACACTCCACAGATGGCATTACTTTTCATATCGCCGCGGCGGCGTTGGGTCATAGCCACACACCCCTATAGCAGCGCTTTGCGGTCGCGTGTATAATCTGACGAGAGCGCATTTTATTCTTTCTTCCACTATACGGACTGTCGCGTTACCGTACAAATGTACGTACCTAAACGAGATTGCACGCTACGGCCGCATGCCCGCGCCATACATCATATTACGTAAATTTACGCGCTTTATAAACGCTTTATAACCTAATATTTCCACGTACCTACGCAATTCTTACCTATTATAATAGTGATTGTTTATTTGAATTATTCTTAAACTTATGGAATTAAATATTACTTTACAATCGTAACTAAAGTTTATAATAATATTAATATTAGGTAGGTATATTAAATTACAACAATATGTAAATTATAATAATGATAGCGGTATATTAAAACATATTGATCGAGGAATTATTTATCATGAATATAGAATATTGACTAGTATTTTATAATTATTTTTTATTTTTTTTTTTTAGTATTATTTTGAAAATATTACTTTCGCATTTTTCATTTTTATCAACTTGAGAATATCGTAGAAAGATGAAATAAAAATCAAATTATAGACAACAAAATTATCTAGCGACTGATCAAACCCGATTTTTGATATATGCATTTTTACACTTTTTATATGCTGTTAAAATATTATCTTTTTTTATTTTTTTAATAGCTTATAAAATGTGTAAAAATGTATTTATCAAAAATCGGCTAGATCAGTCGCTAGATAATTTTGTTAGCTGTAATTCGTTTTTTATTTCATGTTTCTAACGTGTTTGTAGGTTTATAAAAATGAAAAAGCGTCCTCTTAAAATATAAAAACCACAAGCCAGTCAGCTATTATATAATATTTGTTCTAAATCGATAAAACTATTGGCCTTTTACATTTTCATATTTTTTTCGTGTTATTGTAATCTTGATCTTTTTTGAGTTGAACGATAATCAATACTGTATTACAGGTCCACACGATAAAAACATTTTATTCTAAAACAATCTATTATCTATATATGTATAGTTTTACAATATTGTATACATATAAATAGATATTATAGAGATTCCAGAGATTATTGTCATCACTATATTTTTAAATTATCTTTAATACAAGTATGCAAGTCAAATTTTCACCTTTTTTTTTCTTTTTTTTTTATATATAAAAATTTATCAATATTCAACTTCCTAATATATTTCGATCGAATACTATAATAGATACTTATATAGTATACCTATACAAATTAGGAAATGTTGGTATGCTCTTATTTTAAAAATTTATTACTATAAGTTCAAAAAATTAATACAAAATTTGTAATCCAACCAACCATGGTTAGGGATAATATTTATCTACGTGTACACTGCAGTCTGCAGTCTACGGTTCAAAATATAGATATAATATTTTAATATTATATTGATTTTGTCTGTCGCGTATAAAATATCAAATAATTTGGATGAATAAAAATAAAAATTCCAATCACATTAAAGAAAAAAAAAAACGAAAGCACGGGCTTAAACGATTTTGGTTGTATTTAGATTGCATTTTTAGTTCTGTAATTTGGAAAAATTTAATTTCGAATATTATAAAATGTGTTTTTTATTCCAAATCACTGTGTCGATTATTTTATAAAAAGTGCAATAAAATAAAATAGCTGTGTCCTTATAAGTTTAGTTGTCCGTAGTATTGAATATTAATATTATATTCAAGCCATATATATCATTATTGCATGTTATAGTCATCATAATATACTATATAGTAGCCAGTATATATAGATAATATGAATGTTTAATATTTTAAAAGCTTGCTGTCTCTTCAATATAGTATTAAATTAATTATGTAGATTGTAGATATACATATAGGTAACAGGTAAACGCTGCACGTTGCCAATAATCAATGTTTTTAAGTCGATGAATTAACGATTTTAAAATCATTAGCAAAGGTACCTACTGCACAGCGTGTTTTGGTGCTTGAATTAATCCCGTATATACGAAATGATAAGATAATAATATAATATTTTATATGCTCGCGAATGCAACAGGTATAACAATTACCTTGAATAAGACTATAGGTATAATATTATTATCGTTAAAAAAAATATAATTTATAAATTATAGGCTGCATATTATTATGACAAAATGTAAAATAACCTATTAAAAATACATGATCTTTTAAGTTTTAAGTTCAAATGTATGTTAGTGAAAATATACAATTCTTATTTGTTTAAAATAATTCGTAGAGTCGAGTCGCATAAACAAACTTACTAAAAATCTTAAATAAAATTGACTTTGACCCGAATCGTAATTTATTATTTTCACGGTATATTCAAAATTTCCAATGTGTTAACATTTTCAATGTTTACAGCATTCACTTTAAATGTCTATACAGTACACGGTATAATATATACGCTCTATACATTATATAAATTACATTACAGGATATAAAACCGTATTTTTTCGAATTCCAAACTTTATTACTTTTTTGACATTTAATTATAATCGCGTCAAATATAGATATACGCATTCTGTATAAACGTAGCGTATAATTTTAAAACGATCTATAGCTGTAACCTTGCCAAATTCGTTTGTGTACACTAGGTACCTATGTATATGAAAACGACTGACGAGAATTTCAAAAAAATGTCTGAAAAAATAATTTAAACGAAGAATGAAGGAAAAACATATTACAGTGTTTACATATTTTTTATAATATACCTATTTACTTTATAGAATTATAGATTAACCATTTAACTAATAAAAATAATAAAATTCACTTAGATTTTCTTTCTACAGTATACTGTATCGGTATAATATATATATATAAGTTTTTTTATACAAGTTAACGAGTGTGTGCAATTCGGTTGCATTATAGCTGACATTTAAAAGGATTAAAATTTTAATTTGGAATTCCGAATACGGTAACGTACTTATAGACATTTCGTTCTATTAAAAATAAAACATTACACACATATACGTATTTATTTATAAGTTATATGGTATCAAAATACTATAATTAACTATAAAAATATTTAGGTATACCTAGCTAGTACCTATCAGACTGGGTAAAATATTTTTTTTTAAAGTATTTCGAATACATATTCCGAATAATTTCAAAAAAAGCATTCAGAATATATTATATTCAAATACTTTACAAAATGTATTCCAAACACTTTTAGAATACTTTTTTTTTTACTAGATTTCAATAATAAAAATAGTAGGTACCTACCTAATTATAATATTATTATATTTAATCAAATTTTTCCATGTAAATTAATATTAATTTAATTAACCTATTAATTATATTAAAATTGAATATTGCGTGATTCATATAGGTATAAGTGAGGTATTTTTTTTTTTTTTTTTTTTTTGCTTAATAAAGAAGCATTATACTCTCAATTACTTATTATTAATACAATCTTTTTTTTATATAATAATTAGTAATATATACCTATACAAGATTTCATATCATTAACTAGGTACTGTAATTACTAAATTTATCATAATAAAATAATATTAATAAATATAATACTAATATAATACTTTCAAACTATATATTTCGTCAATAAAAATTATTATTATTATTTAAATCAAAATAAAATAAAATAAATTAAAATTGAAAATAACATTACTGTCCCACTAAATATAGTTGAAAACAAAATATTATAACATAATATAGGTACTATAAAATATGATTTAGGTACTTAATACTTATACACAAATTCTATATTTTACACTGGTGGAAAAATAGTTAAATTATTTTTAAAAATGTGATTGAACCTTAAAAAAGTATTTGAAATACCGTATTTAAATTACTCGTAAAAATTATTCAAAATACTGTGCTAAATACTTTCAAAAAAAAAGAATTAAAAAAATTTCGGAATACTTAAAAAGTATTCTGAATACGGTATTCCGAGTACTGTATTCGAAATACTACCCAAGTCTGGTAGGTACCTATACCTAGATACGGCTATATCTAATAGGTACCTATCTATATAGTCTTGCGGACAGGGCCTAAACTGTTCAATCTTTTACATTAGGTGCACTAAAACTATATTTCAAAGATAGAATAATATAATTATGCGTTCTTAAAGTGATTTGTCTATATACATTTCAGCGTTAAACTTGAGTGCATGCTTAATTAATACTTCATATATATAATTAAAAGTAAAAGTAAAATAAATAATATTATATTAATTATAATATTTTACATAGTATATAATATATTATATAGTGTGAAAAAAAATACCTTAAATTTAAAGTGATTAATAATAAAAACGTTGATTAATACAAAAAAAAAATTCATTAAAAATTAGATTCGAATGCGATAAAAACGAATTTTCATATTTTGTTACTTGTCTACACCAAGAACAAAAATAAATAATGATTTTTCTTCAAATTCAGCTAAAACATATAAAAATTACTTAAAAACGCCAAAAAACTAAAATAATTAAGCATAATAGGTGCAATAATAAATATAAATCATAAATCCATAAATCTTAATATTTTTAGAAAAAATAAAATTATTAACTTTTTAATTCTATATAGAGTATAAACTGATTAATAATAATATATCAATGATTTTTTTTCATCTTTTATTAAGAAAAATGTTCCTCTCCTCCCCCCCCCTCATTATCGAGAAATGAGAATTATACATATTTTTTTCATAGATTAATGAGGGAGAAGGTCAAACCTTATGATCACCAATCCCTTTATCCCTTGAGCACACTCTTGTTGAGGACCATACCTATAGCATCTTAAATTTGATGTCCGCGGTGGCGTAAAAATCCTAAATATGATCCATTTTTAGAAGTAGGTACATAATTTCATTATATTATTAATAAATCGTCACCTGAGAATGAAAAAGTTCTATGTATCATTATTGAAATTGTTCAGAAAATACATTTTAAATTTCAAATTGTATATTATAGTATAAAATTGAATTTAAATAAAAAATAAGTAAAATAATGATGGTTTTGAATAGGTTCTACACATAAAACCTTTTTAAAATATTAATATATAGATTTAGAACCATTTTTGATAGAATCTCGTGTATTTAGTGTAATTAGTGATACATACCTACCAAGATAAATATTAAAATATGATATTAGTAATGATTGGGACAGTTAATACTTAATAATAATGAAATATTTTATCACAAAATATACAAAATATGGAATTACTAATTCGTATATTAATATAAAATAAGTGGAGAACGCGAGTAACGTTGTCATTGCAATCGGAGTAGTCACAATAATTTATTATCGTACCATAAACAATTTTATTGTACACATCATATTTATCTTGGCACCTTTCTGTTCTCAATATTATTTCACTTTCAAGAAATTCTATTTACATTCGTATGAAGTAAAATAAATTTTACTTTTTACAACATAGAACTTTTTCATGTTGATTATCTCAGTGCATATTTTAAGGAATTTTCACTAGGCGATAGTAATAATGATGATAAAAAAAACTGCTCTCATAGATACCAGTGGCGTAACTATATACTGATGTAGGCGATATTGCTACATTAAAATCCAAACATGCAGAATACTCTTTTCGCAAAAACCCAAGTGTTATAACTCCTAACAATATTTATATACAAAATTATCAACACCAATATTAAAAATAAATATGTTTTTTTTTTTAATTTAAAAATTAAATTTTATGAGTGGTAGAAAAATTCTTTTTGGATTTTCGCATTGAGGTCGACATTTTATAGTTACACCACTGAGTACTAATAATAGCAATAATAGCATCATAATATTTACACTATAGTTACAATATGTAACTATTCACTATATATTATGATATCAAAATAAAAATTATACATTTCACATATTCAGAAATTTTCAGCATATTTTTAACCTTTTCAGTGCGAAAATTCATAACAAAAAATAAGATTTAATTGATAGGTATACGAGTAAAATATGAGTTCTTTAATAAAGGGGATAAATAGCTATATTATTTGTTTAAAGGCCAAATTACGAGTACCTATATATACAATTTATATACACAGTATTGAACTAAAATGCTTTATGGAGATAATTTTCGACGAAATTTGTGAAGCACCGGCCGATTATTCGTCCATTTAATCGCTAAACAAAGTATTGAGCATATTCATTAACCATTAATCAATTTATAAATATTTTACAAAATTAATAGTTTTTGTATGTAGAATTTTAATTCAAACCTGTATATAAATTTCATAATTCTACAACCTTTAGTAAATAGCTACTGCCGTTTCCCTAAATATTCGTTATTCCATAGAATAATAGAAAACTTTAACTAAAAAAATTAATATTATTCGTTTCTCATGGTACCTAATATTTAATAGCTTACTAACACTGTTAGTTGTGTATTTATGTAATTATATAACAATATTTAAGACAGATAGAAAGGCATATTAATTGTGGAAAATAACAATTATATTGTTCTCCTCGTATAACGTGTTGCAATATTAACATAACATTGACACTATATTATGTTCTTAGAGAATAAAGTAGAAATTTCAAAATTAAAATTAAATTAAATCAAGCCTAATACTATTGTTATATTTAAATAAATTTCGTTTTAAGAGAATGTCAGCGCAGCTATTTTCAAGGGGTTCTATATAGGCAACTTTTAGAAAATTTTATAAAAAATGAAATTCTAACAATTTATTGAAAAATGTTTATATGCATTTTAAAAAAGAATAATAATTTGTCCCTTTATTATATAATATTTTACTGTAGCTGTTTATTATGAATTTATAAAATTGTATTGAAAATATTATTTTTGAATTTCTCATTTATAACAACTTAAAAACACCGTAGAAAGATGAAAGAAAAAATAAATTATAAACAACAATATTATCTAGCATCCTACATAGCCGTTTTGTAAAATAGGTATGCATTTAAAAACATTTCATGAGTTATTAAAAACTAACTTTTTTGAATTTTTAAAATACATATAACTCTTGAAAAAAATTAATTGTCGAAAAAAGGCTACGCAGAACACTATATAATATTCAAATATTGTTATATATAATTTATTTTTCATTTCATAATATTTCTAAGATGTTTGTTAAGTTCTTAAAAATGATAAATGCTAACATGAGTTTTTACATTGAAAATTGTTTGCGCTGATACCCTATTAAAGGCGTGTTAAAATATTCTTTAGTTAAAAATCAATGTCACCCAGTTATTACAAAATATATCGTATATATTACACTTACCTACTAGGCGACAATAATGCTTTACCGCGTGACAATTTTGTCGCCTAGTATATAGTATAGTTATAATATGCACTGGACCACTATCTCGTTCAATAATAAAGTTATAGAAAATTCAATATAAACCAGAAATATAAAAGTTATATACACTAAAATCTAGCATATTTTACTGTGAGTAACAATTAATGAAAAAAAAAATAAAATAAAAAGTGCATTTCCGAAGAAAATTACTACCTACATATCCATGACACTACTATCCATTCTCGGTTGACGATAAACTGAAATATTGTACTTACAACATACGCGTAGCATCAGTGGTGTATTTAGGGCCTTGTGAAGAGGGGAGATATTAAATAATGTGTAGACTAAAAAATATGAAAAACGTGTAAAAACAAAAAGAAATGGGTAAAATTTTAATTTACACATTTTTGTAATAGTAATTGTGATTTTTCCTATTTTTCTTGGTAAATTCATCAATTATACCGTCAACCTTAATTTGTAGCGTCCTATGAATGGATTATCAATCTATTTAGGTACTATAATGTCTATAGATTAGGTTATACATAATACGCTCCTTCATATAGTGGCTCCGAGACAACTATTGATTCGTATCGAACGAGAAAAAATGTACGTTCTAGTTTCGAAGTGGACAAGGGTAATGTGTAGGTGCCTTTTTTTTTTTTCTATCAATAGATGTATGTTAGGGAATTATTACACTTAAAAAAAAAAAAAAAAATCGCCAAGGAGAAGATATATCTCCCTAATCTCCCACCTAAATACACCACTGCGTATGGCCCACGTAAGTACGTAAAACAGGCATATACGTTTGTATTAATATCATATAGCATTATTACGACGTATATATTATAATTTGCAATACACATAGTATCGCATAGTACACATTATATATACATGCCTACATTATTGCGTGTGACACACCGTGTGAGCGGGTTTTCTAGATACACAATGGATCTAGTTCTCTCGGCTATTTAATTTTCTTTCACCTCCACGGACTTTTGCTCGTATATATAAGATACTGATAGACATACAGGTATATAATATAATACCACATACCGATCGCGGTATATACGGCTTCCGCGATACGGACACCACGATCACCGTTCACCTACGCTCTGACCTATCACACACATATATATATATATACTCGGACATAACCTGTTACCTCCAAAATCGTATACCTAACCTACCTTTCCCTTTTCCAAAGTTTCACTTTTTCCGTCAGATTTTAAAAAAAAAATAAAAATAGATCGATTCCGTTCATAGATTCATAGGTATTATAGAATAAATTATAATTTTAACTTTTATATTACCGCGGATATATAAATAAGATTAGGTATTAAAAAAAAAAAAAAAAAAAAAAATCTAAATTGTAGGTACTTACCTATTATTGTATAGGTAAATTAAAAAACTATGAAATCGAAATCTGTATTCCGCGTCATTTTACGCTATCTACATACCTACACTCTGTGTTATCTGAAAATTTAGAAAGATTACCTATATTTCCTTTTATTTCATATTTATATATTGACTATTATAGGCACATAATATGGTAATAAGTATATCTTTCAAGTTAATCTTGACGGAAAATGTTACTAAAAAATACAATTTTTGTATGGAAAATGGTATTTGGATCGTCTACCGATCTATCATATTATGTCTATTTCCTATTTATATTGCACCTCACTATCTCAATAGTCGGTTATTGTGTATTGGATGCTATTTCACATGTAATATGAAAATATCAACAGTCATAGTAAAGTCATATTAAAATAATGCATTAGGTGTCTAATTAAAGAATTCAAAAAGATATTTAACGGTAACGTGAATTGTTGGTGTGAATTGACATGAAATAATATTTAATATTATTTAATTATAATGAAATTCAAGTTTATAAATTCATCATATAATGCGTTTATAGACAGCAACATTTGCATATAGATGGATAGGTATAATATCTACATGTAGTATTTTAAAATGTGTAAATGGAATTAAAATTTTGAATAATACATACTAAACATTATAATATTATTATGTGCAGAAAATTAATCCTAGAAATATAAAAAGGAGTTTTAATAAATTCATATTTTATAATTTCAATTTAAAATTCAGGATAGTCAATCACACCAATGATTACAGCTTATATGAGCGATAGATGCAGCAGTAGCTATAAATTAAGGTGAATTCTAGATTATTATCTGCATGCATATAATCATCTGGATGATTTATTTTTTATTACGCGTTTATGTAGTTGTTAATACAAGTATTATTATTTAGTACCTATTTATATCACATAAGGAATTTTATTTTAAAACAAAATCTGAACGTTTTTAGTTGATTAAACGAAACAAAAAAAAAAATCTATTTTTGGAAGCTTGAAAGACGTTTAATGTTAATTAGTAGGTACAAACTACAGTATATTATACAGAATTTTAGTAGGTAATCACCTTAGCAACTGGCGATTGTACTTTCGGAATAATAGGATAGCTGTGGATCGTGGAAAGATGGGTAGGAGCCGGTTGACTAGATAAATAATTATTTATAAATCATGCTTTAGGAATTAGTTATTAATGCTTCTTTTGCATTTATTAAATATTAGTAATTATTAGAGTAAAGATATAAAATAATAGCAGAAGGATAAACTGCAGCAATGCCGCATTGATTAAGTATTGTGATTAATTTATTATCTATAATGAATTTAAAATATATTTTTTTAAACCACGATTTTATCTTTGATCGTTTTAATATCTAAAACTGTTCATAGAAACATTATAAATCTAAATATCATAAGTACTTACCTATATATTATATTTTTAATAATGTTTTGTATACTAGGTTAAGTAGGTAGATACCTACTATACATATATATATTATATAGTACATATGTTAATGATAAATATTCAAGTAAATACACTTGACAGTACATCACACAGTATTACGTTTTCAGTCCCCCACCCATTTCTATAGTATAAAAATATATATGATGAGTGATGACTATGCATAATGGCGAAAATCCGTTTCACGGTATTGGTTTAAAAGCAAAAACACCGAGATTATTAAATCGCTAGTTTTTGGAAAAATAGATGATAGATATCAAAAAAAAAAAAAAAAAAAAAAAAAAAACGATAATTTTATATGTCAAGTTGTAAGCTGAGTATATCTAAGTATAACACATAACAATCTCGTAAGTACATAATATTACATATTATGATATATACCAACGTCCAACATTATATAATATATATTATGTACCTATATACGGAAAAAAACGATTGTAAAACGGGAAAAAGTAAATATATCTACCTAGTTATTTTATGTGCTATAATAATCAAAACGTATGCTAGTATGTCCTTACCGTAACATAATAGAGGAACAAATAAATACAATTTTTTTTAAAATTTTTGCAATTTTTTTTTCCCCGTATCTAGTGTATTCGATGCATATTATATTACGTTGTACCTACACGTAAACGAAAAATCACATCGTTCAAGTATTCCTTCCATGGCACATCGTTACCATGACCTGCGGAGTGCACGTGCAATGCATGTTCATCAAAATGTATAGGTCTGTGATTATTTTCCTCAAACGGACACATCAAAAGGAAATGTTTATATTTACAATCCACGGTTTAC
Source organism: Pemphigus obesinymphae (assembly GCA_025469235.1). Classification (NCBI taxonomy): domain Eukaryota; kingdom Metazoa; phylum Arthropoda; class Insecta; order Hemiptera; family Aphididae; genus Pemphigus; species Pemphigus obesinymphae. Next base: position 20,917 of record JAIPRL010004212.1, read on the forward strand.
TATAAGGATGAGGATTTACAGTCATTATAAGTTGCAGCTGGGCTTGTATATAGACGGACGGCGGGGCGGCCATACTTGCAAATCCAAATAGCTATATTCTATTTAAATCATCATGGCGCACTTAAATTAACTAGAGTACTTGGGCTCAAATAGATCTGTTTCGATTTTACATTTAGAGCACGCATTAGGACGTGAAAACATATTTACTATATTATATTATTATGCCGGTGAGTAGGTACGCCAGTATAATAATATAACTATAAATTAATATTTTCGGTATTTAGTCGGTGTAGTGGGAAAAAAGTTGACTTTTTTTTTTTTTTTTTTTGCTTATTTTAATGTTTTTGAAGAAAAGTACCTATATTATACCAATTCCCATAAATATATTTCTGGGCGGGTAGGTACTACATGTATAAGATTGCGTCGCCCCATTTTGAACAAATTTAGTTCGGCGCCACTGGGCGTTTGTCCGTTTTCTTCGGATTTCTCGAATATATCAGGCCTACACCTACCTATCATGTTCGCTGCTGCAGTCGAGTACACTTTCCGCGGTAGCTGTCCTCTGGGGTCCGTAATATGCACTTGCTGCGGTCACGTGTACGATAACAATTTAATATCAATTAATTGTTGGCGCGAAGGAGAAATGGACTGCCGCGCCGGGCGCAGCAGCAACAGGTCCGCGGCTAATGTGTCGGCGCGGTGTATGGAGGGGTGGGGAGGGGGACCGCGAAGACGTCCGAATACCTACTCTGTCGACCTACTCTCGTCGGCGCGGCAGCGCGTACGCACACTCGTAACGTACGTCGCCGAAGTTTGTCGCGGAAAGCGCGGTCGCCCGAGAATATAATATTACACGAGTGGCGACCGATTGAGTTTGCCAATTTTTCGTGCGGGAAAAATATGGAATAGTAATATGCGACCGTCGTTTCCACAATAACGCAATATTATACGACCGAATCGTAGATAATATAATACATTGCGATTATTGTTTTTCGTTTTTCGTTTTTCGTTTTTTTGTTTTTTTTTTTTTTTTTTGACGATTTTTTCGAAATCTCGTGCGGTATAAAATTATAGACGATCTGTTTCGTTTTTGTTTTTCAGCCGTCGGACCATCCGCGAGAAACCGAACGAGTGGATATAATATATAGTTCAATATCGTACCTAGCATTTATACTGTATATAATATTATCGTATACATTATATACCGTGGCGAATCGACAATTTTTTTTTTAATATACGGAATAAACACGCGCCCAAAGTTCAAACATTTTTTGAAATTTTCACCCACTATAAAAGTATAAAATATAGGTAATATATTATCATTATATAGTAAACAAGACGTCTGCAGAGTCCGCCCGCTTCAACTATATACTACTACCCTGTGACAAAGGGCTCAAGGTCATTTTCAACTGTGAGGTAAGTGGTAGATACACACACACACACAATTAATTTTTTAAGCTAGTAAACTAGACGACATAAATATCGCACGGTGAAAATATTTTATCGCCTATAGTATATTTTATCATTTAAGACTGGGCGCGACATGCATTTTTAATTTTAAACATACTAATGTGAAATAATTAGGTAACGAATGATCGTGGATAAATATATATGAAACTGAATAGATACAAAGGCATTTTTTAATAACGATAATTAATCAGTAATAAAAAATTGTGTAGGTATATCTATAAATGCGATAAACAACATTTTCAAAAAACTTCTCAATTTATATTTAAAACCAATTTAAATTAATACATTTTATCAATAAATACAATTATTATAACCAACGTTATATTTAAATGGGGCACAACAATGGGTAGTTTCTCAGGGTGACTGAATTTGAGGGGCAGCCTAATTGTTATGAATTACCTATAGTGTAATCGAAAAAAAGTTAACCTCATTTACAATTATTAATTTTTCTATCAATTTTGTAATTTATAAAATGGCAACTCGCTAGTCACGTGATTAATTGTATAATGGTTTAAACGACTATAATATAAGGTATAATGAAGAATTCACGGGGGAAACATGAAAATAAACATGTCAATAATTTAAACGTGTTAATAATCGGTATTCTATATTACAATAATATAATTATTAAATATATATTTATTGTTGGGATTTATGTAACATATTATTTTATTTTCCTACAGTTTGCTAAATATTTTTTACAAATTTTAATATCATAAAAAAAATCCTATCAGTAAGAAGTGGAAGCAATTTACTCATCGAGTACAATACTAGTAGTATGGATGTATTGAATTTGAAAGCAATGTTCAATGATTTCTTTCGAAAAACGATTCTGAGCGATACTCGGTATATAGATAGTATTATTTCCTGATATTTTACAATTTTTTGTTATTTTCGGTATTTTTATTTACACTTAAGAAAACTACTGTAAAAATTGAAAATTTACCTCTTAAAAATACCAATTACAATAAGTTTCCCATCGGAACGATTTTTACCCGAAAAATCCTACTCAACTCAACTCCTTCTATTCAAAAAAATGTATACAGCATACAACAAAACAAAAATGTTATAAAAATCACTTGGAAAACGTCAAAAAATTTCTTAAATTTTACAACATCAATTTAGTAAAGATTTGGTGTAAATTTCGAGTTTCTCATACTCTATTTTTCCAATTTATAATAATTTTTAGTCGCTTTTGTTTCGATAAAGATAACTATTAAGGAATTAATCAAAAAATATCCTTTTTAAAGTACCAACTACATACATAGTAGTTTACTAGTAGTTACTATTAGTTACCTATATTAAAATAATATATTCCTGGCTACACTAAAAACTTAAAATATGTATAGAATATAATTAATACTATATAGGTACCAATAATATTGATGATTTTTTTTTTATCTATTAAAAAATGTTTTTTTAACAATTGACGAATATTTTTTATGTACATATATATATGTATATACCTGGTAGTTATTTACATTTTAAAACAAGACAATATTGTTATGATAATATTATTATGAATGAGCATTTTTTTTTTTTTTTATGGTGCCTTAGGGCGTGAAATTCTTAAATACGGCCCTGATTATAACTATTCAAAATATGGATAGGTACATGGATACATTTTTTACGTATATATAATTGGTACCTAACTACAATCATGAATCATAAAACATATTTTAAACACTTTATTACAAATTGAATAAAAATAATGGAAAAATAACAAAATATTATTATATCATGTAATATTTTATAAATATGATGAATTATGAAAATATTATTACGTTTTATTCAAAAAATTATTATTGAAAATGTAGGTACCGCATAAAGGTACGTGAATAAATACGGCTACATAGGTACATGTGTTACCATAATACTTTATATATTCCTAATCTTATCTTTATGTACGTACTACGTAGGTATATTGTGTAATATGCATATTATGTAGAAGTTTTACTATGTCCACGTAAACCAAAATATGTTATATGATATTATCGACCGAAAAAATGTACGAAATTTCAAATATTTTTGGAAATACAAAATCTTTAGTTCTTAGTATTGTGTTATTAATATGAAACTTATTGCACATTATTGAATCGCACGTATGCCTATCATGTTTAAGATTATTTTATTTTTTTAATATATAATCAAATAAAATTTTGTTTAAAAAATCCCCTTTTAAATCCATTGTGTCCGAAGATATAGCATAGCATGAGAGAATGGCATGTCCAATAATATGAATATAAATTATGTACATTTATAATCATTGCTCGAATTGAAGGGGATGTGGTAGTACGGAATATCACCAATATTTTTTCATTATTTCGATACCACATTTAATATGAGGAAACGTCCATTTTTGAGAGCCCAAGAGTACCTCTTGTTCTATTTTTTCAATACAAATACTGTTTATATTATTTAATATTTATATATAATATACGAGGGCTATACTAAAATCAACCTCCGGTATGTTATTACTCACTCCATATGGATACTTCACCAATAAGTATACTAATGCCTAATAACATTTGACAGTATAAAATATAAAATAAAAATGTATGGAAACCTATAATAATAATATAACATAGTACCTCCTATATTTATTTAACTCATCTAATAATATTAATAATAATAAAACATTGAAAACTCTTAAATTCGCCTATTACAACAAAGAAAATTATTATTATAAAATACTGAAAAGTACTTACACATATTTCGTGAACCTTGTGGTTTCTATAAAATAATTTCGCTGCTTCCTTATTTTAATTATATTTTATATAGGTACGTCACTATTTGTATAATTTAATACACCGTCATACTGATACCGATATTTTATCAAATGTTATAATATATCGATATTAATTTATTACAATTAATAATTAACACTGATTAGTGTGGGGTGGATAATAATTAAATGTTGAATACAATGTATTATTTTGTTTAAAGATTGAATATTACGTACCTATTTATATTTATATTTTGTTACCAGTATTCTGTATAATTAATAATAAATAATCATTTTTTTTTTTTAAGTTCAAAACATTATAATATAATATATATTTATACATATTATTATTCTGCTTGTATACATTTTTACATTTCTATAATTATATAAAAGTGTGGTCAAGGTTAGGCACTTAAACGTGACGAATCGAGTGTATTTTGAGAAATCTTATATAAAGTTGAAGTTTTGTATTTATAAACTATTCTCTGTTTACCTACATTATTTTGTGTTCAACGTAATTTAAAAATTTTAATAATATTTTTGGAAATTAGATTAATAATTATTAATAAATTCAAATATCTTATATTCTTAAAAATAACATAGTAATATTTGTAGTTGAATATCATACTCATTTCTAATACCTATATATACTTACATATTTCCTTTAAGTATAAATAGCATAATAAATTTTAATTAATATAAATGTATAATTTTATTTTAAAATATAGCTGTTCTCATCATGGATTTTTCAAATAAAACCGAAAACCATAACAGACCACTCCCTGATGAAGTTTTGGAAGTCCTGGAATCTCAATTTAATAAAGTCAAAACTCTCCATTCTACTGATTTAGAGATCATTGCAGCGGAGTTAGGTGTTCAAGATGTAGACGTCAAGGTAAAAAAGAAAATATTATGTTATTTATTATTTTTCCAGCCACAAAATAAAATAATATAATATACGTTTTGAAACATAAAAAAGAAACTATACATATATATATATATATCTCATAACGATGAACTACGTGAATGTATATAATATGCTATTAGGTAACCTATATAATATGAGGATTTTCAACTGTACAATTATTGTGAATCATAAAAAAAAATTATAAAATTAAGCGACCGATTTTAAAATCATCAAGATATATTATTTTTATAGGTTTTTAAAAACAATAGTTATTGTAATGATAAATATACACTTTAAGTGTTCAATTGTTTTTTTATGTACATATCATATTCATATATGACAACCTTGAACGACAATAATATTCTTCTATTAAATTATATTATTTTATTTAGTAGGTAGGTACCTATAATTATACCTATTATAACGAAAAATCATGTAATTTGATCATTAATTATGTTATAATATTTACACATGACTACTGAAAAGTGAATGGATCATATTATTATTTATTACTATAATATATAGTACGTATGTTCTGCATAAAAGTATAAAATATAATGATAAAAATATTTGTAAAATTTAAAGTATGGGTATAGTTGGTAATATTAGTATAAAATACATATAATAATATTGTCTGTCATCTATCGTGTGAAATAAAACAAATTGAAATGTTATATTATTATTAGAATAGCACGACAAGGATTCTAAAACAATAATTATTGTAGTTTTTATAATGTGTAGTACAATATGTCTAATATTATATTACAAATTCAACACATAGATATTAACTTAATCTTATCTGATAAGTATTATGGTTTTTTTTTTTTTTTAGATTTCGAGGGGAACGAGAAAGCTAGTGGATTTACAATGATGTTTATTTATGTTATATAGGCATTAGGCATATAGCCATATAGGAAATATTAATAGAAAATTGCAAAAAAAATTAAAATCTAACAATTGAAAAATGTTTATATGCGTTTTAAAAATAAACAAGAAATTGATTCCATTACAGTATAATTTTTTATTATGGTTGTTTTATATGAATTTATACAATTTAATTGAAAATATTACTTTTGTATAATATACTTTTTCTCTCATTTTTAACAACTACATTATAGAAATATGAAAAAAAAGAAAAATACCAACATTATCTAGCCTCCTAAGGAGCCGTTTTTTTTAACGTGCATTTAAATACGTTTTATGAGTTATTAAAAACCTAACTTTTTTATTCTCTAATACCTATATATACCTTTTTAAAAAATGTAAATATAAAAAACTACATATAGAGCACTAGATAATGTTATTATTTATAATTCATTTTTTGGTTCATATTTCTAAGATGTTTGTAGGTTGTTAAAAATGAGATATTCTAACATGATTTTTTTATTAAAAATTGTTAGCACTGACATCCTCAACTTTTCGATCCCAAAAGACTACTAATTCAATCAGTGCTTGTGCAAATATGTTCAGAAAGGTACTTTCGGGAGGTATAGTTTTTCGATGATTTTTTTTTAATTTTTCGGTAAACGTGTAAGGAAAAACGTGTTATTTCCTCTTAATTCCAAAAAATTAGTTTACAAATTTGACATTTTTATAGGGCTTATAGTATATGTATATATGTACACTATACATTATATTTTAATATTATTTACTATTATTTACCTTTAGATATGTACGTCATTCATTTTCCAACATTTTTACAAAATATTTTGACAGTAATATTATATAGTTACCTGTAATATATTAATGTATATAATATAACACTAAGCTTTGCTCCAAATCATTTTATATCAAAAAAATAAATTATTATTGCTTTTAAATTGAATATATCCACTACCAATTTACTAACCTGACGAGCAAAGTTTTTCGGCACGTGGCTTTTTATAAACTATTTTAATGTAATGTTTTTCTAATTATTTAAATAAATGTGTTATTTTGATACATAATAATTATTTATGTTTATTATTAGATGTGGTATACCAATCGACTGGCGGCGTGGAGAAGAAGTCAAGGACTTTCTGATTGTTTTGGGCAATTGTGAATCAAAACAAATATACCAACATTATAACTATGTATGTATTTTTTAAGGCAAAGTTTGTCATATTTTATAATAGCCATTTAATGATTTCTATTGTAAAATATGAAAAACTTATATTTTTCGTGTTTATTTAGTATTAGCACACATTGTTTTATTTTGACTATACCTATCTATATATTTTGTAGTTTTATGTTTAGGTATAGTTATTATTATTATTATTATGTTTTTAAACAGTTGTCGATCTTTAATTCCTAATACTTATAAATTAACAAAATTGTGTATTATTTTATTCACGAAGTCTGTAATTATACAATAAAATTATTTTCGATATATTGGTTTATAAGAAGTAGATTTATATTGTTCAATAAAATATATCTAACTTCATTATAATATACCTACTATTGAAATTGTTATTATTATTTATTTTATATTATTAAAATAAGGTATTACCAGGGTTATAAAGAATAATTTAAAAAAGTATTATTATATGATATTTTATAAGTAAGTAAATAAAATATAATTTAAAAAAGTATTTAAAATATAATTTTCAAATACTTATAAAAAAAAAAATGTTTTCGTAAATGCCTAAATGACTATTATATTTTAAAAACATAATTTGTTAAAAATCAAAAAAAAAGTCGTAAACATAATATTTTCATTCTCAAATTTGTCTATAAAAATAAATTGTATGTTAAATCTATTGTATACCATAATCGTACTATAATAGTATAATCACATCATAATTTTAAACTTTGATCTATGAAATAAAGCTTATCTGATTTTATAATATATTTATTTTTTTATAGATTTTATTTTATTATATATATATATATATATATATATTTTATATTTGTTTTTTCATAAAATTATAATCTGCAAGATTTGACATTTCGATTTCTAATAAAATAATAAAATAAAGGTATTTAAATATTACTCAAATACAAGAAAGAAAACAAGTATTTCAATACCAATATTCAAATACTTTTATTCTGATTTTTACTCAAATAATTTATAACTATGGAATCTTGATATAACTATCTACTATCTACTAAATTGAAAAAATCTAAAATATATAGATATTTCACAAATATTGTATAAAATAAAGTACGATTATATAACCGATATTTGATACAGCGAAAACCGGTGAGATCCGACCATTCATAATTTCGAGTTAAATAAATCATGACCCATAAATTGTTTTTAGATTAAATTTTGCAAGTTGCAGATACTTGCAGATCATATACATATTTATAAATTATAATATATACAAATAGTTTACTAAATATTGCTAAAACATAAATTGAATTATAATTTATAATAATATTTTATATAATATTATTATTAATTATTAATACACTAATATTGTATTTATCCCATTATTAAATATTTAATTAATTAAAATTAATATAGGTACATTTTAATTTATTATATCCAATATTTTTGGTTATTAATTATTTCTTTGCCTTTTATGCAAATAAATAATATAATAATATACATTAATAATAAAATATAATATAGGTACAATAATAGATACCATTAAGTAATAGGTATATAACTTACATGTGTTATAAATACATAATAAAACTTATTTTTGATATGAATAATTGCATATTATATATATCCGACGGGCCAGTAGTTGAATAGGAAGAAAAAATAAGGACGGACTCTGAGCTTAGTTAAAAAATCAAAGTTCCGGGACATATTAGAGAAAAAGTAAGCCGTGGAGGACTTCGTCCCCCACACCCCCAATCCAAAGATTTTTAACCAGGGGACATTTTTAAAAACATTTTAGATTATTATATAACATGAACAGAATAGAAAAATCCAATTTATTACCTATATGGTACCAATATAATAGTTGAATAAGATCAACTATTCAATATTTTATATCATGCTTTTTATCTAAAACTTATTATGTGATAAGGACAAAAAACATTCATTTTTGTAATTTCGCGATTTTTCCAAAGAAAAATTATAATTTTTAAAAATTTTAAATAAAAATTAAAACAAACACTGGGTTCCTTGCCTTCCTTGGTAAATAAATTAAGGGGTACGCTGTTAAACGTGAAAAAAATGAAGAGTAACTCCGTCCCCCTGCGTCCCTCCCCAAATCCACCACTGCGACCGGCATCATCGGAAAAGTATATTGTACATAGGAATACTAAAAGTATATAGGTACAATGACGCTCGCTAAAATATTATGATGGTACATTTTGTGATAACAAAATTTAACACATGTTTACGTTTGTCGTATAAGAATAGCAGAAACTATATTTTGGTGTTTTGGTTCTCGTATACGAGAATCAGTGTACAAGTTTCTCGTTCTCGTTTTCGTAACGTTTTACGGGTAGCAGAAACTCTCTAATGATGTTGTTGTAGTAAAACGAAAATAGAATAACATAAAAATTGATAGGTAGGTATATTTTATAAGGTACCCATCTTGTAGTATGCATGCAAATTAAGAGGGAAATGCGTACCTACCACGTTAGACACCTATTTTAGATGCCTATCTCAGATACTTAACTTAGGTACCTATCTCAGATACTTATCTTATATACCTATCTTATAATTGAATAAAAAAAAGGGTATAAAAATGGAGAAAGATAGTGGCGTATTTATTATTGAAATGTGGTGAATTATATAATACGTTATGTTATTTACGTATATTTTCGCTCTACGACAGTTTTAGCAGTAGAAAAGTTATTACTGGGACTCGGAAATTGTTGCATTTGCATGTTTTTTTGAGGGCTATTAGATTTATTGCTAAGTAAGTGAGAAATTAATTTCAAGACACTATGAAAAACATATCAAACGTTTATAGTGCATATTTTTGCATATTTGGTGATTTTTTTAGTTTTAAGAGCATATTTCTTAATTTTACAAATTTTTAGAGCATATTTAAAGATTAATGGTAATACAATTTAAAAATACAATATACATATATCGTGTTTTTTAGGATTTATAGGGTCTTCCAGATGATTAGCCGGTCACGATATTTTAAAACCTACTTTAAATATGTAACAATTACTTCCACCGACGTTGAACGCCGTTTAAGACACTAAGAACAAAATTATACCTTACGCAATTTAATTTAAATTACTTTTAAGTTTTAATTATGTAGGTACTTCTACTTAGCGATTTTTCTAATTTTTATTATTTTTGCTTTGCAAGTAATATGTAATTTAATTGTATCATTAGAAAAGAAGAAAAAAAATTTCAATTTTTAAAGTTATTTTAAAAATAAAGTACCTATGGAAAATTTAAATATAAAAATGTATTTTAGGTATATAGATATTTTTTTCATCATTTTTCAATTTTTGTAATTTCAATATATTTATAAATTTAGTAAAATACATTAAACTATCCTAAGAATATTTACTCAGAACTACATATTTGTAGTTTTATAAAATATTTGTATTTATATGAATATGTATGTAAAATAAAAAAATGAGTGCATATTTTTAAAGGATATTTGTACTTTTTTAAGTGCATAAATGCATGCGTATTTAGTACTTTTTAAGTGCATTAGCCATTAAGTTCCGAGCCCTAGTTATTACTTACCTTGTGTATAGTAAGAGATCGCTCAACGTTCATAAGTTAAGAGCACGTTCAATTTAATTTAATTTACACTTTGGATAGTCGTGAAGTTAGTAAATTGTCACTACTGCATACACATGTATATATATATATATATATATATATGATATTATACGATATTAAACTCCTCCCAATCGGGGATGCGCAACACGAGAAGAAGGGGTAAACCTTCAAGGGGATCCCCACAGTCGATCTCAAGTGCACCTCAGACCAAACCGAAATACAAGTTAAGTTAAATAGATAAATATTAAGGATATGAATACATTTAGGAATATGCTTTAGATGAGGTTTAGAAAGAAATACCATATGAAAATAAGTTGAAAAAATATATAAGCAGTTTAGTAATGGCAACACACCGATTAATTAATGGATAAAAGAAAGAATAATAGAGAAACGGGCTCAACGCCTGTTATAATACGAACTGTAGCGTCGATTATAACATGCGTGCAATTTACCCAAAGAATGTCAGTTCCAAGATTATTTTCGCAGCAGTATAACTCTCTTACGCATGTATACACGATCCGCGGTACCGTCTGCAACCGTGTATATGGCAGTGTTACTACGAAAAGAACGTGGGAAAAGACGCCAGGAGCTTGACTTGCTTTGTGGGGGGGTACTCTGTCTCAAGCTTGTGCTTCTTCCAGAGGGTCGGATGTTTCAGGAGTTGTGAGGTGGTGAGGGGGTGAGTTTATAGTTTTTGAATTCTAGAAATTGAGAGGATGGTTTCTTTTGTGGCCGTTGAGTAGGCCGGGGCGGGTTGAGATTGACTTGATGTGTGGAAAGGGGGACGAAGTGATCGACTGTTGAAGTTTGGTGGAGGTGGCATTTGTAAATTCGAGAATGGACGGGATGTTGGTGGATTTCCTAATGGAGTAGTTGCTAACCTAGAATGGAAGGTCGGTGATTTGGCGGAGAGTTTTGTTTTGGACGGCTTCTATGCGGGACCAGTTGGTGTTTGAAATATTGGAAGCCCATGCGGGGGAGGCGTATGTTAGGATGGGGCGCATGTAGGCTTTGAAGATGTAAAGTTTAGTTCTGACCGAGAGAGGGCTTTTTCTGTTTAACATGGAAAAGAGGAGGTGACCTGCTGCTTTTGTTTTATTTACGACGGACTTGGTGTGGGCTGAGAAATTTAGGTTCCTGTCAATGATAACTCCCAAGTATCTAATAGAGTAGGACCAGTTAATTGGGATGTTGAGGATTTTGGGTTTTGGAGTGTTTAGGATACTTTTGTTAGAGAAGAAGATGGCTGAAGTTTTTGAGGGGTTTATAGAAATTCTCCACTGTTTAAACCAGGGTTGGATGAGATTAATTTGTCTTTGGAGGTGTGAAGCTGCCGCGGATTGATCTTTGCTGGTGGCGTACAGAAGGTTGTGAGGGTGTGAAGGGCCAGGAGCTTCTGTGCTCTGGTCTTTTATAACCTCGCTGAGGTATCCCCACTATAAATTGCGCCCTCTGTGGTAAATAATTGAATTAATAAAACATATGAAGAGCGATGTGTCGTCATTAAATCGCCAAATAATCGTTTATTCCATCTAAAACTGTTTTATATACATTTTAAATATTTATACAAACGAATCTATTGTAATAGCTTCATAATAGACACCTATTATAAAATTATAGGCGTAGGTATATATTACATATTGTGTTCACACGCATGCATAGGCACATATTAATAAGTACGGCTACCGTATTTGAAAAGACGCACTAAATCCCATTTCCAACATACCGATTGTCCTAGTGAACGTGAGTTTTAACAAATATTATAATAACACAACATTAAAAAATGATACTGACACTTGGCTATTTGTAAATTATTTTTAAAAAATTAAAATATAATTAAATATTTTTAAATTGTTGGATTTTCATTTTTCTTTAATTTTCATAAGAATTGCCTATACAAAACCTCTTAAAAATCGGGTATGTAGCGTTCGTTTCGTTTCGTTTAGAATGTAATACCCCCTACTTCTAATGCAAAAACATGTCTACACAGAATGACGATAATTTGTTTATATATATTATATTTTTCGAAAAAATAAAAATATTAGTTTTTATATAGTGACATTGAGCGTTACCAACTTTTTTTTTGTTTTTATATCTGTGGTAACAACTTGCATTTCAATATGTCTCCAAAGTGCTATGTAATCTAATTTACGTCTTACAATGAAAAAATGAGTTTTTTTCCATTTTCCCAAAAATTAAATTTCAAAGGAAAAATGGATAAAAGCAATTCCTCGTTCCAATTTTGTTGTTAAGCCGATAAGACGTTAATTTACGAAAAACATTTTAGTCACGAGCAGATAGTAAGAACTTGGGAGTCTGGTTCTGGTGGTTAAAAAGTTGTAATATGCATTATAGTTTATAATATTATGTACTATGTGTTTCTGTGACATATTTCAATGCAATTTTAACATAAATAGTACAGCTAATACTTAAAGTGCTTGCAATTTTTGAATCAAGAAATGCTTCTCGGCATATTTTACTTAAATGATCAATAACATCAAATGATAAATTATGCTCACAAATAAATCCATATGATAACAATTCCGCTTTTTTAATTTTATCTTTAAGTTTATACGTAACCGTTTGATATTTACTATCTATTTCGGAAGTATATTTTATATAATATTCCATAGTAAGTAATAAGTAATGATTTTAAGCAAATGGAATATATTACAAATGTAGATAATATTTATATTTAATACCTCATTTATTCTAATTTTATTGAATAGTCGCATTTTATAAATATAAATAATATAAAATATAAAATATAAATTGTTAATGCGTAAATCTATTCAAAATTTTCGTATTGAGTATTCAATATTCATATCGATTTTTCAACCGTACCATTTATAATCACAAAACGTATAGTTCGATTTATAACCATTGGGTAAGCACTACCTACTATAGGTCTATACAAATCGTGGTAAGGACATTAGAGCAACGCCTTATCATTTAGTTGTTATCACCCGATGTTATCATTTATTTACGTTATCAAATTGAATTTTCAGTGTATTTTCTTTAATATTAAAGATGTGTACCTACTTAATAAACTAGAAATATAATTTATAATACTACTTTTTGTTGCATTAATTGTAAAGCAATATATTGCATCAAACAAACAGACATTACCATACTGTTATTAAATTCGTTTTATTTATCTACATTTAATTATGTAAATTATATATATATTTTAAAATAATAAATGAAAAATTGACATCTTAAATAGCAAACTGTATACTACCTACTATTTAAATGCAATAAATTAGGATTATTGGCATATACAAACTTTTATTATGATAATTATACAATATACACATATAACTTTTTATGCTCTTTTAGTAATTTTCTATGTAATAAGTGTTATGCAATTTTTTAGTTTAATGTGTTTTTTTTAAATTAATTAAAAATTTTTTTACGAAATAAAATGGACAATACTAAATATTTTAATTGTTTAAAATTGTTTTTATATGTATATTTCTAAAACAATTATTGGAACTTGGTTTTGGTAATGTAGTAACGAAATCAAGAAAACAAATTTTCAAATTTTGTCATTTGTTAATATCTTTTAAATTATGATCTAATAATTTAAAAATTTGTATGTGAATTATATTGATAGAAAACAAATCTAAATACAGGTTTTCATTTGAACGTTGAGATTTGTTAATTAAATTTATGGGTTGTCCAATTAATAACATGTATATTATTAGTGTGTAAATAGACCACTTAGAAAACCCAATAATTGTACAAATGTAAGTTATTATTGGTACTTAAAATAAATTACTAAACATAACCATATACTTCTTTTGGTTCATATAGAATGATCTCCCGACTAATACAAAAAGTAGATTTTCTCTAAATAGTACTAAAAAGTTTAATTGTCCAGCAACTATGGTTATGACTAAATTGAAATATTAATATAATAAATGTAAATAATTATAATAACTATTGTGAGTAAAAATTATGTAATATTTGTCATTAAAATTTTAGAGAATAAATTATATTTCTAGTTTATTAATATATGGCATATTTAATAGATAATTTATTTTTAATTCCTAGTTAATGGAAAAGTTGTACCCATCTATAATATATATAATAATATTAAAGAAAAATAAACTGAAAATTCAATTTGATAACGTAAATAAATGATAACATCGGGTGATAACAACTAAATGATACTGCGTATAGACTCATCCGTTGAGTAACCTCTAGATATATCTTAAATCGTGGTAGCAAACCTGCCTCATACCATTTGATCATAAATTACTATAGATTGGCCACTGGCATACAAAATTGTACGCGCCGACTATTCACCCGATAGAGTGCGTTAACAATATGAATTGAGTATAATATTATGTTATATTTCGTACGGTCGACCGTTGTATTTAGACTACGAAATGATAATACACCAGTTTTCATCGCCCGACAAACCTCCGCGCACGACACAACCGCCTGTCAATGTCCAATACGAATAACAATATTGAATTTATTTTTATTTAGAAATCGTTTTCGTAATATTTGTTGACATTTGACAATACATATTATTATTTTTATTATTCAATGCAACGTAAGGGTCTCGTTTTACGAGTACAAATACACAGATATACCTATCCTAAAATACGTATTTT
Organism: Pemphigus obesinymphae; assembly: GCA_025469235.1. Classification (NCBI taxonomy): domain Eukaryota; kingdom Metazoa; phylum Arthropoda; class Insecta; order Hemiptera; family Aphididae; genus Pemphigus; species Pemphigus obesinymphae. The sequence goes on from JAIPRL010004212.1 coordinate 36,282, forward strand.
GTTTTTTAATTTAATTTAACAATTTAATTCAAATAAAATTGAACAGGACGGGTGTGGACCCCCCAGGTTTTTCAATTTGGGTAGATGAAAAAAAATGTTTTCATACTTATATTCGTATAAATATATATACAAAAAACGAATACATTTTTCACTAAGGTAATTTAGTATTAGTGTAGGAATGACTTTATATGGCCATAGAAAAAGAAATTTCAAATAAATTTACGAAAGAAAGAAATGAAAATAGGTACCAAATTACGGATTACGAATTGGTCAAAGGAATGCTCAGCACTAGTACGTACCAGGCCCCGGACACTAATAAAAATTAACACGGTAAAAGATACTTATCACACAAAAACGTGGCGGCCATCTTCCTCCCGTTTGTTCATTCTATGTATTTTGTATAATCACACAGTATAATCAGTTCAGAATAGTCGCACAGTAAAACTTTGACTTTGCGTGGTGGACGACCTAAGGGTCTTATCTATTCCAGGCTTTTGCCTCTACTAGTGGGTTGAGTTATGTAAATGATTTATTTGGGTTTTAGGATGGTTGTTTTGGGATTATTATATTTTGTTTTGTTTGTTTGAGTTTTTAGGTGTGTTTAGAGGGGGGATGAGACCCATTCGATAGGACGGAGCTTTGGGTGGGCGGTTTTCGTGGGGTAGGTAGGAATTTGGAGACCTAGGTACCTGATGTGATGGTAGGTGGAGTGGGAGTTCCTGTAGAATAGTGCAGAGGATTGTTTGTGAATGTTGTCTTTAATGGTGGTGAGACCTGCGGTGGAAAGGGTATATTCGTTGGGAGACCGAGGACGGTTCTAACGCCGATGGTTTGGACCGCCTCGATTTTCCTCCATTGAGTTTTGTTTATGAGTGGGGCCCAGGACGCCCCGGCGTAAGTTAGGATGGGTATGACGTACATTTTTAGAAGGTTTAGGCGGGTTCTAGCGGTGATAGGGCTGTTGCGATTTAGGAGGGGGTAGAGAATGCCTCGGTTCCTGACGGCTTTTTTAATTGTGTTAGTGATATGTTGGGAGAAGTTTAGAGATCGATTAAGGGTGACACCCAGGTATTTAACGTGAGTGGCCCATGGAAGGGGGGTACCGTTAAGGGAGATTAGTGGGAAGGAGTTGTGACACAGTAAAAGCGATCCGTCGGTAGTATTTATACTTGATATTCGATCCTAAACCTTCACACGGCAGAACCACTGGTCACTGTTTCTAATGATAGTGCGCTGTCGCTATAACGCCGGAACGCTAGATAGCGTCAAATGAACTGTTGAATAGATTGGCTTGAATCGAGTCGTAGTGAAGATACGGAAATACAATATTATGATTTAAGAAATGAACGAATTAATGAGATCGAAATTATTAATTTGTTATTATACTACTATTCAAGACTGAATAAGTTGACCAATTTTTTAATTCACCAAGTTATTATAGGTAATACGAATTAAAAGTTACTACTAATTTTTTTATTAATTGTAATATTATATATTTGTCTTGTCCCTTTCGATTTAAAATAAAATAAAATACAATATTTATAATATAATAGATAAGCGCCCCTTTTTAAATTTTAATAAACAAAAAAAAAAATAAGGTCATTCGTGTCAATTTCTACCAAACATTCCTATTAAAAATTAAGTGATCAATGGGACGTCACTTCCAAAAGCGGGACGAAAAATTTTAATATTTCTACATTTTGTGTCCCATCATAATGGCGCCCGGGCAAGTGCCCCGGTTCGCCCCCCCCTAGATCCAGCACTGCATGTGTATATATATATATACCTGGGGTGCCATTACACCCCTTCTTTTTTTCAAACTCGAGCACTGAATAAGAGTTAATATAAGTATGATTTTCAGCAGTGGCGTAGCTAAAAGTTGAAGCGCCCTAGTGCCAACTCAAATTTGCGCTCCCTAAAATAAGTAAAAACAGGTAATTTGTATACATTTCGCTGGAAATCGAGAAATTGACTTTAAAACCAGTAAAAATAATAAGCAAAAAAAAAAACTACGTATCTACTTAGGATTAGACGAATTGGGGAGATAAAGTTTGGTGCCACCTGGGAGTTCGGGGCCCAGGGACAGTTGCCTCTGTTACTCTTACGACAGCTACGCTCACAATATTTTTTTTTTTTTTTTCACAGTATTCTACAGTTGAAAATATATTTAAGATCACAAAATAAATTAAATCCCGACTTGCACAAAACTTTTCAAATAAAAATAAATAATTTATTAATATATAGGTACGTACACAAACGTATGAGTAAATATAAATTGGGGAGACTGAATTTTGTATCACCGATAATAAATTCGGCAGTTATTAAAACCGCGCACTAATATGTTGTTATATCGATAGGAATAAAAAAATAATACGTATTGGTATATGGAGCTAGGTGCCCAGGTATATCGTATACGGCCGCCGCTGCCGCAATGGGAAATCTTGACTTCACAAATCATTATTATAGTTAAATATTTGACACGATATTAATTTTCGATTGTAATGAAAAAACTCGATTTTATTTTGAAGAATGGTTAAAAAAAAAAAATTTTTGCGGAGGTCAAGGTATGTGGTACGGCCGTGTGATGAACACAATATGTGTTATGATGATGGTGGGCGTGTGCTCCATTTTCCCTTCGCCCATCCAAGGATGAATTCACCCGAGGAAAGGGACACACACACATACACCACCCCTAGGAGAAGGGGGTCCCTCGAGGTTCGGGGTTACCCCCGAGCCGGCAATTCCATTCCTTGCTCGAGAGTAAAAAAAATCTTCATCGTTACACCGGTAACGGTCTCATCGAGTCCCGAAACGGGGATGAACGACCGCCATGCTGGAGAAAACACCTCTTCACACATCGGGATGTGGGGGTGTGTATGTATATGCAGTGCCGGATCTATGGGGGGGGGGAGGTGAACCGGGGCACTTGCCCCGGGCGCCATTATGATGGGACGCAAAATGTAAAAATATTTAAAAACTTAATTTAATTTATTGTTTAATGAAATTGAAAATTTACTAAAAATCATTGTTGATCAAATATCAAAAATATTGCATTTAAAAATTGAAAAAGTAATCGAGCTTATTTGTTGATAAATTCAAATCTGTTTTCCAAATCCAACCCGGACTATGGCTATACGATGATGATCACAATACATGTGGACACTTTTGAATAAAATTTAGATGAAATGCACGAAACGTCAATCGTTTTCTTCGACGTGCGCGATACTGGCACTGTTATTACACGTGTTACGGGTATTGCAAGGTCTATACACTAATACATTACTATTAATTTACACGCTTGGATCTCTTTCACGTTATTTGAAAATTGCCTATACAAGACCCCTTAAAACCATACCGCAGAGCCGTCTTAAGGCCCCTGCAAACACGTCATTTCTAAGGAGTTATACATAGGCAACTTTTCTGTCACCTGCTGGAGCGACTCGTCTGTGTGTGAGTAGTTGTTAAGGGGCCTCCACACCACACGATTCTAAGGAGTATTATATAGGCATCTTCTTATGCTTTTGAAAAACGGCCTTGTGCTTGTGCGAGTCGTAAATGATTATTAGTGTTAGTAATCTTATCGAGACATTTCCACTCACCCCCATGCCGGTGCTCAATAATATTGTCGTATAATATACCACTGCAGTGTAAATGCGATAACAAAATTCGTTTATTTTGGTGTTCGTCTATTATGAATATTGAATTATTATCATTATTATTATTATTATTCTTTCACCGACCGCGGACCGTCGCTTTATATTATCGTGTCGCCAATATATTATTATATGTACCTATCTATTTTATAGCTGCAATTATAGTGTAATATGTATGTAGTCGGCTTCCACCGCGTATATAGTAATCCAGTTGTTGCTATAAAACACTAATATTATC
>JAIPRL010004213.1:0-40163 GCA_025469235.1 Pemphigus obesinymphae
TTTATTTTTATATTTTATTTCAGTATTTTATTATTTTCACTCGATTTACGTTGTCCAAATTTTCAAAAAAAATTCAGTTACGCATTTAAAAACGTTTCCCGTTTTTGCCGGGTTTCGGGTTTAACACGGTTTTCATTTTGCCGGGTTAGGAATACGTGGTCAAAAAACGGTTTAAATTTTTTCCGGGTTCCGGGTACGGGTTTAAAAAACGTGTATCACTTTTTCCGGGTTACGGGTTTCGGGTTTAACACGGTTTTAATATTTTGCGGGTTACACGGGTTTTCACCCCGGGTTCAAACCCGTTTTGACTCCCTGCTTTAAAGGTAACCGATAAGAATTGTCGTTGACGTGATCACTGTGGGCTACCGCATATTTAATAACCAATATATATATATACCATACGGTAACCATATTGGTAACAAGCTCTCTCTTCGAGCACATTTGAATACAATAGCACGGCCCCCATCCACATCATTATCATCTATGGTTTTTACACGTATTATTACGGTGCGCGTTCTTTCGGGCCGTTTACAGCTGGTATCCTGGTAACCGGTGTAGCGGATTGTACGTATAACTTGTGACGGTACGTGTGACACACGGGCCAGCGTACAAGACGCGTGTACGGAACACACACACACACACACGTACAACTATAGTGTTGGGCGCACAAGTGTGCACAATACATATTGTGCATCGGCGGGGCGGCACGTGTTGTCTTCCAACGGTGGATGAAGCCCTAGTACACCTGCCCACGTGCAATTGCTATACTGTGACCTACGAGCGTGTAATGAACATACACATACATGCGTATTACATGTGTACATAACATGTTTCGGTCCGGTCGTGTCCCGATTCGCCGACGTTCCATTTTGCCGACGATTTGATCCCACGACGTTCCATATAATTGTATATCGGCGTTGTGTCCGTATGCCTGTCCACTTATTTTGAACCACCCCCCCCCTCCTCCCCCAAGTACACCACACACCTTCGATATTGTCATTAAAGACACAAGTAAAATAAAACAAATAAAATATTGAGGGTCACAATAAAAAGGTTAAGATGTACTGTAAATTGTAATAGAATATATTAATATTATTCGTTTATATTGCTTTCATGGGAACCGATAAAATGCCAAGGAGTAAAATGTGTTCGTGACCATGGCCTTATCCTGAAAATACCAACCATATTGGACTATCCTGACATATTTTTACATCAAGTGTGTATGACGTCAACTCTAAAATTACCCATATTATTACTAATAACTGTATTAGTTATGACTTATGAGGACAATATTGAAAATGTGTATAAATTATAATATTATAATATAATAATTTGTGTGTCTATACAATAATTCGGTTATTGAGGTTAATATTTATATACGATACCTAAAATGTTAATTATATTTCTATATATCTACTTATGTATTACCTTCTGTTGTTTAATTGTAAAATAATAATAAAATAATTAAAAATATTTTGTTTTTTTTTTTTTTTAATTTAGTTATAAATTTTATATTATTATTTGTTTCAGTATTATGACGTCGTATTTTTTTTTTTTAATTGGTTTAATAGTCATTAAAAACTACAAATTCAATTATTGTATTTTATAAAATATATAATATATCAAAAGGTGAAACATATAGACCAAGACGTATATTAGGTAGAGTATATTATTCATTGAACGGCGCTATGTAGCTATTCTATATTAGCTTAAAAATAAAATCCAACAATACCTATATTTTTCTTTCAATAATAATTGTTAAGAAATTCAAATTATATCAAAAGCTTTGCTATAAAACGTATTTTTTAACTCTAAAATATAATTTAATACATTTTTTTTTTTTTAATATATTGACGTTTTAAAATTTCAAAAAAAAATGATCTAATTCTAAATTACATTTTACATTTTAAATTAAATTTAGGACACTAATTTAAATATTAATTTGTTGCAAAATGCAAAATTCAAAATATCTTGTCAATAAATTTTATGAATTATATGTATCAAAATTATATTTATTCAATTATTTTTTATCTTATAATTTAAAGTGTACGATCATTAGTGTATTACTCATAAAGTTTAATGATTGACAGGTTCATCATAATAATGGAATAGGAGAAGAGAACGAGGACTAACCAATATTGTACCAGGAAACATAGATAATATAGTTAATATATAATACAAGTCTTAATTGTTTTATCCCTTAAACAAAGGGGTAAAAAAATTAATAATAGATAATTCCATTGTGGTTAAGCTTAAGTTAAGCCAAATATAGTGATTGAAGTGCACCTTACGATCAATTATTATCAATTTATTTCTTGGCTATGCTTTAAAATATATATTCTATCTTTGTATCCTGATTAACCTATATAATGTTATCATATTAATTAACGGGATGGAAAATTGGAATATGATAATACTATAATACTTATTATGATTACAACCATTATAGGCATAATATACTAATGTTTACTGACGGGCCATTAGGGATTATAAACGATACGTCTGATACGTTTGAGTACGTGATACCCGTATTTACTGTCTCCGTCTAACCAACTGATAATATACGAAATTTACCTTCAGATACATTTAGTATCTCAACTTTGTTTTTCTTTTGTAATTTATTACTATATTTATAAACGAGATTAATATACGTATATGCCATAGAGTCGTATTTTTTCTAAAATTTCAATTTTAAAGAGAAATATAGGTATCTATTTATCAATGCATTTTTAAAATAGTTATAGGTATCTCTTTACAAAATGAACATTTGAAAAATGAAAAAAAGGATGACGTTACAGCATAGATAATGATCTCGCCGATAAAGTTAGTAATAGGTTAATTTACTCTAATATTAGAAATGATAAAGTTGAATGAAAATTCTAAACGAAAATATAGTATTTTATCAGTTGGTTAGACGGAGACATTAAATGCAGGTATCAAGTCTTTTTAAGAGGAAGCTACTCACACATTTATTGTATTTGTCTTACATATGCTGAACATAGCACATATACGTACCGCATTCTTACTACAGTTTATTTATAATTAATATTAGAGTCAATATTATCAAATTTGTAGAGGAGAATATAAACTATTCTTTAGCCTGGTGTTTTTTTTAAAATTTAATTTTAAAACTAATTGTATGCATTAAAAGAAATGAGTTATATAACTACTTATAACTTATTTAAAAATAAAAATATTAAAAAAAAACTTCAGAGCACAATTTAAAATTTTGATAATAGGTAAATGAACATTTTTATTAATTATAAATAAACTGTAGTAAGAATGCGATACAACAAATGTATGGGACTCTGCGAGTTAATTTTAAGGGGTTTTGTATAGGCAATTTTCAAATTATTTGAAAATATGTGTATGTATAATATTAAAATGAATATTAGTGTATAATAATCTCCCCATTACCCGTAACCTTTATAATAACATTACCAATTGTATTCACCGATAACGTAAAAGACACAAGCGTGTAAAATGATCATTCAAGTTTTATGAAATTCTTCTAAATTTTACTCAAAACTGTCCATGGTTTGTTTATCGTAACGATTTATCATATGGTCTGATTTAGATTTGGAAAACAGATTTGAGTTTATTAACAAATTAACTATTAATCGACTTTTTTACTTTTTCAATTTTAATATTTAATAAATAAATATTTAGTGTTTTTCAATTTCATAAAACAATTTTAAAGATTAAATAAGAAAAATATTAAAAAGTAAATAGTGGAGTAGAAATAGAGATGTTAACAAAATTTAAATCAGTTTTCAAAATCTTTATATGCCTATGTAATCACATGGACATAAAAACATGTGTTTTTAGTATGTAAAGCTCATACGCAAAGAGTCGTCTTAAACAATTTTGTACATTGATATTCTATATATTTCATATTGATATACTAGAATCTTTTATTATTAAAAGCTTTTATAATATTTACTTTAAATTGTTTATTGTATCTATATTGACTTGTTTGTGTGTAAATATGAACTTAAAACTATTATAGTTTATAAATAATATCCTTGAATCTGTTGTATTATAGCTTTTATTGTCGGTATTTTCCAAAACACGATATAATATTTTTATGATCACGAAGTACATGATTCAAAAATTTATATTTTGATATGCGTTCTTGATAATATAGTTTAGTGAATAATAATTTTAATAACCGCATATTATCAATAATATACGTAGCTATTATAATAAATGTAACCTCTAAATACAGAATAAAAAGATAAAATAAATAAGTACCTATATAAATATTTTTTGGGGCCATTATTACATGTATTATACATAGAAGTGATCTCTACAGAAATTAGGATCACGGTTTTGAACTATTTACTAAAATTTAAGTTCTTGGATGAAATTTTTATAAATCTAAACAAAATTATTTCCAGAATGTATCTCAGGGTATTAGGGTAAATATAAATGCAATAACTTTTATTATATTCTATATTATTCAGTATTTTTTTATATACATAATGAAAATATTGTGCAATACAATAATCGTATTTTGTATTATTTTTTTATATAAAAATGGTGTCTACCCAAAATAAATAATAAAATTGTTTTAAAAATTCAAAATATTACCATTTTATTAAATTAGTTTTTTTTAAATATAACTTTTATTAAAGATTTTCTTTTACAAATTCTCAAGCTTATAAAAATGTTAATGATTTATTTCAAGTACAAGTATTAATACTAATTATTATATTATATAAAATATCCATAAAGTACTATTGTTTACATTAAAATTCATTGATTATAACTTATAAATATAAACAAATAATCAATTGGAAAATTAATCAATATCACTATAATAGCTATCACTATAAATACTTATCAATATATTGACAAGCAAATTACATTTCAAACACATTGTTTTCAATGATATGACATTTCGAACACTTCATTATATAAGTTGTAAAGTATTTGAATATTGGTATTCAAATACTTTTTTGAGTATTCATTATTTTATTCAAATACTTTTTTATGGTATTGAATAGGTACTAATTTATTTGAAATACTTTTACACTTTATATTTATGTTATATTAAATTATTAAAAATCAAAATGTCACATATCGTAAATTGTACACGAAAAAACAAATATATTATTAAATCAGATAAGCTATATGCTTTATTCAATAGATCAAAGTTAAAATCATAATGTTATGATTATGTACTATTATAGAGTGACTATAAGCATGATTGAGCAGCAGTGTATCAGTCAAAATAATATGTAGCATAGGTGGTGCTACTATAACAAAAAAAAAAGAACATAAATATAACTGACAAATATCTTGAACAAATTATATTTTTAAAATGTAATGGTCATTTGGTAATATAATTATATTAATAATACATTTCAGAAACATAACTGGTTCAAAATATGTTAATAAATATTACGTATAATTATCATTATATGTATATATTAAATAAAATGTATATATATATATTTATTTTATGTATTTGAAAATTATTTCAAATAATTTTTTAATGTATTTGAGTATTACTCTAAATACTTTTTTCAACGATATTTTTTTTTACTTACTCAAATACTTTTTAAAAGTATTCTTTACAGCTCTGCCCCTTACCAAGTTATACAATATTATATTATTGAGTATAATTATGAATTATAATTTATGAGCAAATATTAAGTCCGAATAAAGTATTCATTTAGACGTCATACAAGGGATAAAATATGTACACGCAGATATGTACTCGTACGTATTACAGCAGTTAAATTATTTACTCAGTGCTTACGTAGGTATAAGTAAATTGCTCGGCATATGTTGAGAAAATAATATACATATAATGTACACGATGCGCCCCAGAGGTTCAATTAAAAGTGATGGATTGTCGCGTGAACGGCGTTCTTTTATTTTATACTGTAGTGAGGCTAACTATTATATACGTAACCGCACAATGTTTCGTAGTTTTTGATCAACTGTAACATTGGAAGTAAGTATATTATACTTGTCGTTATAATACTTAGAGAAATGTTGTTTATGTGTATGGCACTTGTGTATTCTATATAATATCTAGGTATTATTATTATTATTATTATTATTAGATATTATAATTATTGGGCATTATTATATAAGTTGCATGTGTAATATAGTTTATTTCTAGAAATGGTATTTTGAAATATATCAATCATATTTATGACTAGGTAAAATTACATACAATATGCGATTAGAACGCAAGCGGTGTGGCGTGTGTTTTAAAATCGCAATCCATAATTATTAAAAGTCATATCACCGCGTCAATAATAATGTACGTTTTTACACTATATATACTGCAAGGAAAAAGTGCGCCCAGATTGCATGCAATCGTATATAATCGGTTTAATTTTGTAAACTTAAAAAATATACATTGCGATTGGTATGCTAAACTTAAATAATATAGGTACAGCATTTCTTCACGGCACCAAAGATATGAGCACTGGACATGAATTAATATTAAGTAGGTAAGATAAAGTTAATATTTTTTAAAACTTTTTTAATCGAGATCTGAACTAGCTAATAATATTATTCATACCATACGAGCACTAACTGTAACTGGATTAGTTTGAATAATTGGCATTGTATTAATTAATATTTTATCTTATAATATATAGGCAGGTAATAAAGTAGAAACGGATTTAAATATCATCTGGCCAAATTACAAAGGTCGTATCTACACTTTTTTTGATTTTGATTTTATTTGCGTTAAAATGAAAAAAATATTGTTGTAGAATTTCAATCTATAACTAAATACGAAAAAGTAGTATCCCCATCAAAAATCGATCATTTTAAAATTAAAAACAGCTTTAACTCAGTCAATAATAATAATTCGCGAACCGTGGTTAGTACGTTAAAATAACTTGAAATCAATTCAGCCAAATTTGGTGTCAAAAATTTAATATAAATTAAAAATAAAAATTTTAAATAAATTTAAAAATATTTAAAATTAAAAAAAAATGTTGACACATTTATGAATTTTAACATATTTACATAAATAATTTTTATTTTCCTGAAAAAATTGTATCTTTGGACATATGTACGACGTTTTGCAATTCAGGCCGAGTGACCAAAACTACTAAATCGACTTTGAATTTATTTCTACAAGTACGTTCTATATAATAATATTAGCGAAATTACTTTCCAATATTGACACATTTTTAAGATTAAGACTTTAAATTTGTTAAAAACATTAACTATATAGTTCCTAAACTAAATTCGGTAAGAAAATCTAAACGATTAGACCGATTACAGCCTGTATATAATAATATTTACTCCTAAAATTTGAATACGTCACGTATAATTCTTATGTATTATGTAGATCTTTAAAATATTGGAATTACTTTGGATTAATTTAGAAATATTTTTTTAGTTTTTTTTTTATGAAGTAAATTTCAACTTTCCTACATTTTTCTTTTTCCATCATCTCTACAACTTTAACTTTGAACATAACGGGTTAAAATTATTTTTTGTTAATACTATATTAAATGTTAATTGTAGAATTTTGAGTGAATTTAACTTAACTTTTTCGAGTTTATTTTTTTCATTAACTTGCCTTGTACCTATACCTATCTTTACCATTCAGCAGGTTATTCGATTCACATATAATCACGTATGATGAATATATAATATAAAATAATATATATATATATTACACTATTACAAGTATAGATTTGCATGCGATTGAAACAACGAGTGCTATTTAAAATATACGATCGCACGCATTCAAATTTAATATATAGTGATAAAACCGCTTTATGCAACAGTTTTATTGGGAAACTTTTTAAAATTATTGGAAAGTTTAAATTATAAAATAGAAATAAGATATGATATACACGCTTATAATTAATTCGAAGAGTGTCGACACATCGTTTAAAAATATTGTACTGACTATAATTATGTGACTTGGAGAAAGAAGGGTCAATGTCAAAAAATAATAATTATTGGTAAGTTGAATTATAAATCTAAATAACACATTTAAAAATAGCATATTTACATATTTATAGTTGTTATTCACAATAAATTAATAAGAGTCATTGACTCTTTTATAGTTTTTTCGTATAATTTTACCGGGAAAAAATATGACATTGGTATCAGTGCAACCGTGTCTGATAATAATTTAGTTTTATATTTATTAAACTATAATATAAATACTTATTAGTTATTAAATTAATACAAATAAATATAAACGCGAACTGTTTACTATTAGAAAAATTCAACATTAAAATACAAAAATATGTTTAAAAAATAGTTATTTTTAGCGCACTATATACAATTAAACATCACTAAATCTGAACTCAGTCGAATTGCTTCTCAAATCTGGGTAGTAGTCCTTTTTACTCGCTAAATGCTTAAATATATATAAATTAGTTTCAGTTAAATATTAGTATAACCTATTATAAATGCCCATCAATATTATGTGTTTTGACTAGATTGAGTTTCCATAATATTTTACTATGCCATTGTAGTTTCATTGTGTTCAAAACGAAGATCAATGTTTTATTAATATAGGTAAGTAATGCGTTTAGCGCCAAAATTATTTATTTGAGTTACAATTAATTTGAGTAATATATAGTTATTCATTTGGTTTGGTTACGTTAAACTTAAGTTTTCAAATTTAATGTTGTCCAGTAATAAAACCGGTAAAATTGTTAGGGTTACGGACTATGCGTTTATGCTTGGAGTTCTAAATTCTAAATTTAACAACAGAAATTCCAAATTTATAACCTAGATAAATAATTTACGTTATATTAATATATATATATATATATATATATAATGAGTATACTTGTGACTGTTTATAATAGTATTATATTGTATACCCGAAGTCACAATATTATACAATTATATTTTGGGTATACGTATTTCAACAACTAAGGTGTCATCTTCAGCGCGTACCAAAAATTAAGATTAATATATAATATAATACTATTATTTAGGTTATAACTATTAACTTATAAGTATTAATTTTGGTTTCGGTTATTTTGAATTTGTGTTTTAAAATATTTTGGTTTTGTGCAATCGGTAATATTGATTGGGTTGGGATTTTTCATAATTATGTAAAGTCTACATTGTGTATACCTACATATTTGTCATTTTTATAATGCAATTAATTACAACGCGAATTTTCCTTCAATTTGTTGTCGAAAGTAGATTTTTTTATTATATAAAATTAACAGAAAATATAGGATTAATAAAATTGTCAATAACAATATGAATTAATATGCTTCATGAAATACGTGTTTGGATCATGGTTAATAACGGTTAACCATAATAACCGTTTTAAAAATATGGTTACTTAATAAAATGTATAATTATAGATTTATATCTATATATACTGTTATCAGTTAATAATAATAACTGTACAATAGAATCTCGCTAATCAGAAGTTTTCACTAGTTGGGCACATGTAGTTTATCTAGATAGACTTAAAAATTTTCATTAGCACTTTATACAATCAATAAACTTTGCATTTTATTCAATGAGATATTTTGTTTTTCATTCTAAATGAATTCGTACGGAAAAATTAAGGCTTACCTTAAAACATTGAGACAAAAAATTAATTTCCGAAATAAACCGTTGTCTATGATAGTTTTACACATCTAAAACTTATGTAACAGACATTTTAAGCTGATTCTGTTTAATCCGGACGTTTGGTGATTCAGACGGTGTCCATATTGATGGTAGCAGGTACCTGAGCGCATTTTAAATAAATTATCGAGATAGGTAGTTATATTATTTTCAATTTGTTTGGCCTAATTCATATTAAAAAGGAGACAAAAAATTATGTAGGCAATGCGAAGAACGAATGGGTTAGAAGAAACCTATTTGAAGAAGTAAACATTCTCGTTTTTCGTGCGTTTCTTACATAATCGTTGTATTTTGTTTTGTCGTTCGGTAATTTCCTAAATACTATTCTGACATCATAATAATAATATTATATATTATAATGTACACCTACATAATATATAGTCATCTGTAGTATATATACACATTCACGATTGTGCGTATACTGTAGCGGTTTCGGAAACGATTCAGCGAATTTTCAATAACCCTTAAAAATAGACAGCCGAGACACGACTCTGTTCCTAAATCGTTGGTTAAAAAAAAAAAAAAAAACTCAAAATAATCATTTACGTTCAGACTTGCAGCTATCATATTGTTATAATGTATTACGACTGCGTCAGTAAACGGAATCCGTCTATATAGTCTGAAATCGTGTGTGTGTGTGTGTGTATAGAAATACATAAATGCTAGTAGAATCCAATAATGAAGCAATAGACCGCATGTTTAGATTTTTTTTTATTTTTATCATATTCCATCGAAGATGTGCATCAGCCGAGCACACGGGTGAAAGTGTAATTGTATATTATATTGTGTATATACGTATATGAAAAAAAAAAAAAAAAAAAAAAAAACTGTGTATACACTTAAACATGCGAGTATTCCGATGCCTCTGGTGTATATAGTAATAATCGGAGAGGTCAAGGCTGGGGAGACCGTTCCGCCCACAGTGCATAATATAACCTTTCAATGTAATAATATAATAATAAAAATTATCCGTCCGATATTATAGACGACGGACTTAAAAAGTATGGTTCGTAAATACCACGACCAGTAGCCTTTCGATGGGATTAACACCATTTATGTGGCGCTACGCATATATATCGTATAGCCGGTAAATAACTAAATAATAATAATAATAATAATAATAATAATAATATACCGTAGCTGTACAAGATGTCAATTAAATTGAATGTATTACAACAAAATAACTAAAATCCGTATCATATTATACATTACGTAATAATATATTATGAAAATGCATTTTTTCCATATTTCATTCGTCGTATATTTTAACAACTTGTATTGCATATTTCCATAATTTTCCATTCATTATAAATAGGTCCCGAGCCATAATTATGAAATCGTTTATTTATTTATTATTAGCCGACGGGCCGAATCGTTTTTTTAGACTTACAACTTACAACTTACATATTATATTAGTCACGTCATAAAGCATAAAATAATATGTATTATGTAAAAAAAACTACAAAAATAGTCACAAATATCTATAAATCAATCTAAATACCGCAATACATATATATATATATATAGATATTTATTATTAGTATAGTTTGTACATACCGATTACAAATATTCATTTAATTACAATTATAATTTTTAAAAAGAACAATATATTAAAAATATAAATATGTTTAAAAAAAATGTTTTATACAATTTTAATTTGTGATCAATACCTATAAGGTATTGTACTTTATATATAAATACATCATCAGATGAGAAGATTTGTAAATTACCAACGGTTATACTTTTCATTTTGTTGTGTAGCATACCTGGTTTTTAAATCATTTTAAATGATACGTTCAGAAGTTTTTCGCCTCGATGAATATTTTTGAAGAACTGCAAATTTTCCGTGCTATCACAATATAGTGAAAGTGGTATATTTGGCTATATCAGTTTCAAAAAGTTATGATTGTTGACAGATAAGTACTCAACTTTAAATGTTCCTGAATTGATAAAGTTACAAACTTACAGGGAACTTAAATACATTTAGATAAAACGCGTTTCCACTATAAATAAAATATAATATATAAATAGCAAATTATCGGTAACCTATATAGATTATAGAGCACTGTGCTTATTTAAAAATGCTTAGATATTTATTTTCATATTTAAATTAGAAATATTTATTATTTATAATTGTCTAATATATTTCGTCTGTATACATTTCATTTCTATACATCGCTAAACTATTGTCATACATTATTGGTCTTTATTTCACCTAAACAATAATTTTATCTTTCATATTTTAAAAAACAACAAAACGAAAAATTATAAACGTTTAAAAAATACCATTTACTACGGTGTGTCAAAGCATATTGATATTATCATTGAAAATATTAATTGATTAACATTTTTTTTTTAATATTAATACTGAATAGGCAATAAACGATATGATTCAATGCGTTCGAGGTATTCAACTAAGAGGCAAGAGCAATACTCTGTATTATTGAGTATATATCGTAAATAGACGTGCCGTCTAATTAATTAGAATAAAATGTGCGTATTTTAAAGCGTTGCAACACGTAGTATCTAATGCGGTTTTTTTTCTAATAGCATTTAAATATATCAAATTAAAAATAAATATGTCGATGTATGTAGTATAGGAAGTTGTATCAAAAATATGCATCAACATATTGTATGCATCCAATTGCATTCTGTTGAAATTACATATACTCACCTATATCTATTATATTTGATCAGATTTAATACATGTAAAAAATGTGCTTTTACTCTAAACTTTTTATTTTTTAGACATATTATTAGTTCCGTGTATAAAATTTAAATAAGCTAAACTATGTTATAAACCGCATAATATATAGATATAGGTACTGTTTTTAAAACCATTTTCACACCAAAATTATTGTTTTGTTTATTCGTGGGTGGCCAATATTTGTGATTGAAGTGGTTTGGGTATGAATAGACTGGGTATTATTACATTTAATGCTACTTAATATAAAGCTCCTCTTCTTTTTTAATGGCAAAATTTAATTAAAGAACAATAAAAAAAATACTCATAAAAACCATTGAAATGAATACTTTACTTTATATTTAATCGGTAAAAAAACATCAGTAAAATGTACACAAATTTACTTTGCCAATGAAATTCACATGATAAATGTACTAAGTTCACATATCTAATCAGTGGTATACTCAGATCGAAGGCCACTAGGCCATATCTTCATGGGCCGTATTTTTGTAATTTATTTATAGATATAATAAGAGTATTAATTTTACAATAATGTATTTTAATAGGACATCATCGTTTTTAAGTAGAAAAGGTCAAGTAGGAATTCAGGTAAAGAGCTTTCTGATATATAATTAATATGTATTTTAGATGGTACATTAAAGCGATCAGTTTTCGATTTTTCTAGTAGTTTTCTTGAGCGTAAATAAAAACTACCGAAAATAACCAAAAATATAATCAGAAATGAATAGAAAATCTAATGTTTAATTTTTTTATTTATGTTGCATACAATTTTTCTTGTAGACATAGTCGAGTAGGAGTTTTGGGGTACAGATTGCTTTCTGATAGGAGATTTTTTTTAAGCTAATACTTTATAGAGGCCATTTTTTGATTTTACCAATAGTTTTCTAAAGCGTAAAATACAACTTCTAAAAATGATAGAAAATTATAATAAAACTATTATACCGAATCTCGATCAGAATAATTTTTCGATTGTAATGTTTTATGTTTTAAAGTCTAATATAATACTAAACATCGATGAAACGATACTTTTTTATATCTATTATTGCTTAAATAATATTAAAATTAAGAAATAGAAAGTGAAACTGTATAAATTGGGAATAAAATTACTTTTTGTCATCAAATATTGGCCTCTTATAATAAACGTAATAAATAATAATGTAAAAGGAGATATACCCTTTTACAAATCTTAGATACGTCAATGTCTCTAATTCCAAGATAAAAAAGTAATTATTCGTAAATAATCCAACTCATATCTTGAATTTACATATGTATAAAAGTGTATAAGTTAATTTATTTTATTTGTTTACATCATGTATCGCATTTCGTTTTGTACGAAAACGTAATTATTTTAACGGATTTTAAATAAAACTCATCAATATAAAAAAAAATTCTATGGATTATTAAATATTTTTACAGGACAAATATTATTCTTAGACTTTTAGCATGCTATATACAAAGTTATAATTGAATATATTTTTCAAGATTGTGGTTTATACTTGAATCTGATTAATGTAGGTATCTAATAATTTTATTGTATAATTCCTGCTAATAAATTATATTGTGATCCTTTCCTCTTATAAACATGACCACTAGTAAAATCCTGTATAAGAAAAGCAATAAATAATCAAAATATACACTTAATATAATACAATAATGACATTAAAATCGTTGTAAGTAAAAAAAGTTGTGTAATATATTATATATTAATATTCAATGTCGTCATAACTCTTATGATTATCTATCATATTAGATGTCCATCGCCCTAAAATGGCTTCCTGAATAAAATTATTGAAATATAATAATAATTTTGATCTATTTGAAATTGAGTATATATAAATATATTTTTTTTAACAGAAAAGAAAAACATTCCAAACTATTTTTTAAATAGTTTTGAAATAAAACAAATTTTTAAATTAAATTGAAGCTCATTAGGGAAAAAACAATCCGATAATCTTCAAAAATCATTTATAAATTGCGTTTATAATTCAAGCACGTATTTAGATTTTATTTTCTGAAAGGGTCCAAAAAAAATTTTATAATTTTAGTACATATTGAATTTATGATTTGTCTATCGTTTAGCGATTTATCGGATTTATGAATTTTGAAAACAGATTTTAATTTTTCAACAAACTAACTTATAATCGAATTTTTTACATTTTTCAATTTTTATATACAATATTTTAATATTTGGTGGACTAATATTTAATGATTTTCAATTTAATAGAATTATTTTGAGGAATAAATATTAAAAAATTGAAAAGTCTTCATCTAATGGAGTTTTCCAACTTGCAGTTTTCAAAATATTTACGGTCTATGAACAACTCAATGAACGATGGACAAAAATAGGTTTTTTTGTTTGTGCATAAAACTCGTCACAGGGAACCGCCTTAAAACTTATATTTTATAGTTAGGTATAGGTGTATACATTATTTAAATAAAATTATGATTAGGTACTTTTTTTTATTATTTTTGGCAAGTTCAAAAGTTAATTATTTTTAAAAAAATTTTCTATAATATTGTCTTAGATGATGCTTTTTATAACTGTATGTCTGTATCAATGTTTTTCCACATAAACTACCTATATTCATTAATTCACCTATATGGTTGGTTTGACCAGTTATTCTGTTGAATTTAAATCAGAATCTACATAGGTAAGTATATTTTTTTCAAAATGTTGTGGTTCATTATACGAATGGTTATGATTAAAAATATTGATATTAATGCTAAAAGCCATTAGCTTATATAAAAAAATTTACAAATGTTGACAAAATTTCCAAGAGCCCTGATTATAATGTTATATCGATAATCAATATATATATATATTTTTTAAATACAGAATTCACATATTTTTAATAATAATTAAGTCTATAATATCACAAAATTGTAATGATATTATGTTATATTTCATAAAATTTATATATCTAATAATAATCTGAATCGTATATAAAATAAAATAAAATACAATATACCTAAATAGAAATTAGATTTTAGTACGTTTATCGCTTCACTAATTTTATATTTAAATTTAAGACAATTTCGAATTTTAATTTTAAAAATAAATATAATATCGTTGGGAAAAATTAAAAATATTTATCATTATTCATAAAAATAATTTATGTTGTAATTTTAAATTAAAGTCTAAACCAATAAAATAAAAGGAGTTCTCATTTGTTTTTAAAATATAACATTCTATAACCATAAAGTATAATTTTATGAATACTAAACCCTATTATATAGGTAGGTACTATATATTTATATATAAATAATAAACTGTTAATTCAATTTTTTTAAATTAGACATTTAACATTAGCATTAAAGGTGCTATTTTAAAATACTCTGATAAAAGACAATATTTTGAAAATTATGCATGAAAAATTATTGCAAATTTCATAATATTAATTCAATTTTTTCAGAAGTACTTTTAATTTTTAACCATAATTTTATATATTATCATTAATATTGTTATAATAAACTCCATATAAAACTATGAATATAAGGAAAAAAAGGAAATTATTTAAATTTGTATGATAATCGGATAGCTTTCAATTGAAATAAACCTATAGTAGGTACTTTAACTATTGTCTCAAGGGCGGATATAGAAATTGTTTAATGAGAGGAGGGTTATTTAATTGTTATCATCGTAATATTTATATTTATACAAAATTAAAAATGTTAATAATAATATTTTTATACTTAATTACCCTTTTAACCTCATCCCCTCTTGAATCCTTGTTTGGTCTTATTTATTTATGTTCAAAATTCCAGGATGTTGTTTTCCTAATGATGCAACCAATATTAAATAGTTTAGGTAAATAATAATTACATTGTTGTCCTTGATATTTTGATAGGTACGCCGATAAAATATAAAAATGTATAAACAAGTTGGAGGCTACAGAATTTTATGAAGATGCCTTCTTTATAAATATAATTATAATATGATATTGTATAGCTACTAATAGCATTGATTTTTTCAGTTGCAATTTAAGATTATAGTCTGTAGGCTATGTACATCATAAATATGATTCCTTTTTATTCAAAATAAAATTACATTATGCAAATTAGTTATTTTTCATTATTTTGACACGTTATATACATATTCTCATATTTATATCCATGTATCCTAATATTTCGACATTCTATTAATTTGGACCAAAATGAACTATATATTATAATTTGTAATACCTATACCTAATAGATTTTCAAATTTTACATAAAACTAATTTATGACTTATGTTTAACTAAAAAATGAATAGGTACGTTTATTTATAGATTTTAAACTATTATTAATATATTCACTATTATCAGCTCACGTATCCTTGGCCGATTTGGCAAAGATTTTTCGGATAATCAAAGTAACTGATATAATATCCCATATAATGTTCGATCGTGAAAATCTATCGATCCGCATTGTTATTATTATAAACGGGATGTACTGATACCCAGTCATTACAGTAATCGTTACAAGGTTACGGATATACTACGCGAAATGGCATTTAAAATAGGTAAATAGATAATCAGTTTATAAAAAGAATAATGGGAAAAGTCATGTATAAAATATATTTATATACAGTGATATTATTTCCTTCGCACGAGCGCCGCCAAAACCCCATGTATAATCGTTACCATTGTGGCATGCGTTCGGATTAAAAGTCACGAACTAATTGCTCAACTTGATAAGATAATTTTTATTCATTTTTTCCTTATTCCTTAACGTATTTTTTCGATAAAGTCTTACAATAGCAAAATGCTTTGCACGTAAAAACACGAATTCATGGAGGACACTTTGAATCTATCGTGTAAATTCTTTTGCAAATGATTGGTGAAAGGTTTAACGCGTAAGCCTGAAGAACATTTAAATCCTTACTTATACATTCTACGATTAAATCTATTTGCTCACTTTATTTTATCATATAGTATTCACTATCACATGATTAATACAATATAATATATACAAAGTGAGTAGGTATACTGAGTACCTATCTATGTTATTCTTATTTGAATATATATACAGAGATTAGAATGCTGCCGATTATTATATTTCTTTTCTTTCTAATTCAAATATTGACATTATCGGTATAATTCAAGACTATTGTTTTTGCCTTTAGTATCTATTTTATGATCAATATTCAATACTCGACAAGACCAAAAACAATAGAAGGGGTCTATAATAATAGATATAAAATATTACTATACTATAAATTAATATAAGAAAAATAGTCATATTATGGTTAGCCTTTAATACTCTAAATATATGTATAGCATTGATTTTAATTTGTTAATTCAACATATAGAGCTATACAATTATTTACACTTTATTCAAAATAACTTCAATCTTCGAGTTAATCTCCTGTGCTGTACTAATAAGCAATGGTGTATATATAGGGAGATGGCTCAGTACTTATGCCACAGTATCCTCCAAATTTCATCAAATTTGGTATACGATTATCAATTGTCAAAACAAAATTATGGTGTTATGATGATAATTTTGTGCCCGTTAACAATAGAAATAGGATAATATTTAGATATTTATTAGGTTGGTGGTTCGTAATATTGTTTAAAAATGTTGGTGCCTAATAATTAACCAACAAGCAACAGGTCCGTTTTTATATACAAAGTGGTGTTAGGGGACACAAATATTTTTAGCGTCCACAAAGGTTAAGTTACGCTAGATTTAAGAGGTGTGTGTCATCACAAAAAAAGGTCATTTAATATTATACATAAATATATCTCAGATATAAGACATACATATATTATTTCATAGGTTAGGTTACCTATTATATATACCTACTATCTTGCACCTCAAAAAATTGATAAGCAAAAACAATATATCATAATATTGTTTTTGATCTACCTCCACTGAGTATTACTATACTATTTACCAACACCTAAAAAATGCAGTTGGGAAATATTTTCCCCCTGAACTCCTCTAAATATACGGCCTGACCACAAGGTACCTATACGTTTTGTGATTATACAGAGTTTAAACTATGATGTTTTTAAAAATATTTTGTAGCCACTTGTTAGAAATATCTATAATTAGCCCATATAACTTGCTCCTTTTGTCCAACCCCTCCCAAAAAAAGTAATATTTATATACAACGTTACTGCTACTAAGAAGAATATAGTCTATTTGAATAATTGTAAATTATTAAAAATATAAATATAAAACTTTTAGTATAGGTATATAAACTATAAATATACTCATACAAAGATGCAATATTTAATATATTAAATCCTTATATTCTACATCCTATTCCTTATTATAAGTAGGTATAATATGTTTATACTCGTATATTATATTATAATTTATAAGTTATAACTATTTTTCATTTACAGTCTATAATCTATAGAATATATAGATACATATTAGATCCGAAAGAAGGATATAGTGCACTTACCAATAATACGAATTTAATAAATAACATGTAAAAAAGTTTTATACACAAAATTCAATTTTAAAATCATAATTTAGTTGTGTAATTTGCATAAGATGAGTTATAGTTGTGTTTTTATCACGACTTAGATTTGAATAATTAATAGTTGATTAATTTTTAAATATTTTGTTATTTATAATTGTAAGTATAAGCTTTTGAATTATGATTTCAGTTTTCGTTTGTTTAGTATATTATAATACTTATAAACTATAATTACCGAACGATCGGAATATAATATATTTATAAACCATGAGTTGGAATAATAATTCAATATTATTAAATTGATTATAAAGTTGATATATGAATACACATACAAGTACACAATTAGTAGCAATTATAACTATGATTATTATAGTTTCTTATTAATAAAATTATAGTATAATGTAGCATTCTGTACTAATCATATATTGATATCATTATACGAGTACGTATATTTACACAATTTGAAGGACGATATAATAAAAACAAAACGCAGTATTTTGTGTTTTATGTTAAAATACATTTAATTTAACTGAGATATAGCATGTATATTTTGTGTTCAAAATTATATACCTAAATCTTAATTAAGTTTTATAAAAATTAAAATAACTGCAAGGTTATTAGTTGCATACTATATCGCGGAATATTATTTGATAATAAAGTATGGAATGTAATAATGATAATGATAAATTGATAAATATTATATCTACTAAAAAAACTTCCTCATTTTGAAATTACAATAAGCGAAAAAAGGAAATAATTGAAGGAAAACCCATAAATTTATACTGTAAATACGTATATAAGAAACGTAGCCGGTAAAGTATGGCACATTACCTATAGTATAATAGGCACCATATTTGATTTTATAATTTATAGTATATTATTCTATCAACTATTTCAATAATAGAAAAAAAAATTTCGGTAGAAAAATATATGAAAGTATATAATATGCATAAGAATGTACTTATACGTTTTTCTATAACAAAACAAATGATGATTATACGGTGTATCTTATCTGAATGACTCAATGTATCACTAAATATCTCGGTTGAATAACTTTCGATTTAAATTTGATTTATTGGGATAACTGTAAATAAATACAGAAATATAATTTACTGTGCCAATAGTCCACGCGCGTACTTGCCTTTTATTTTTAAACAAGTAACCCTTATTTTGGACATCAGATTAAAGTATAGACCAACATTCTTAAAATAATTTTAATGTACATACTATATGATGTTAAATCCGAATCGACCAAGTATAGCGCAGCCATTTCAAAATTTGATTAAAATAAATTTTTTAATTATAAATGGGTGATAAATTTTGATTATTTTTAATTATGATATTTATGTGTTAAAATTACTTTTACAAAATGTTACCTACCTTAATTTGTCCTCATAAAATTTAATTAGTAAAAGTAAAATTTTAATCAATGAAATACCTATACCGTCCTACGTATATATATACTAAATAACCTACAAAAAATAAATATTATTTTTTAGTTTTAAAACGGTTAAGATATATGGTTGATAACAAATTTATATTTGTTAAATTTTTTAATATATAATATATACGGATTAATTTGTTTTTCAAATTGAAAACGACTTTTTAATTTTAATTTTAGAAATAATAGTTATTGTACACAAAAATTACTTAAACAAATTTAACCTATACCTACTCAAATACCTGCTGTGTAAAAAATAAAAGCTTCTTAGCTTCCTTAAAAACAACAAATTATTGTATTATGCATTGAAAGAGTTCAAATTGGGTGTATTCTGAAAATGTATTTTCCTGATTCACCCTATAGGTATCTCAATAAATGGAATTTAAATAAAAGATCAAGAAGCGTATATAGTATAAATACCTATTATATTCAAGGCGGGACACACTGTATGTATAAGTTACTGCAGTTATGTAAATTGATACCTATTATAGTATTTTTATTCTACATAGGTACTACATAAGTACTATTAATACCACGGTATATAATTTCATTGTAGATATTTTATACCGTAATTATAATATGTACATAATACATATTACATCAGACATGGTGTGACGATTAGGCCTTTTTTTTCGACTCAAATGTCTTATTTAGAAAATAAAAAGGGAAATATTTCAATTTTTTCAATTTTATAGTATTCGCCATGCCACTATGATCAGGTACGATCTGCAGGTGATGTGATAAGGATTCTAAAAACTGATCTGAATTTATTAATCTTGGTCGTTTTTAGAACGACTTTCGCACTTTTAAAAAACTTTCCATAAATATTTAATTTATCAATATTTTCATACGCCCAAATGTTCAACTTAATTTCAGTGCGACTTAATGGACAACATCGAAAATGTATATGGGAATGTTGATCTTAACGTCAAAGTCAGATCAATTTTCACAGTTCTTATCGGAGATCTTATAGACCTATTATCGGTATGTTGGCAACAGTGACAGCTAGTGGCTGTTCTGAGTAGTGAGGCAAACAATATTAGTGAACGTTAAGTAAATTTAGATGTAATACTATATTAGATAATAGAATATGTTTAAGAGGCACCAACATAATAAATACAATATATAATAACATTTGAATGAAATGAAATTTTTCTTTTTAATTATATAGTAGTTATGTATATAAAAAAAAAATAAAATCATATTAAAGTGCACTGGGATATGAACCTAGAATATCGATCATCATAAACATCGCATTACCTCCATAGATTACTGGAAACGTTGATTTAAACACCATAAAATTATATATCATAATAATATCATAATATAAATAATGATAGAATTATACATCATAATATGTGTCCGTACTACAAAAATCAGTTAAACCATAATTATGTTTCAAATTAATTTATTAAAAAAAAATATGAATATAAAATGACTAATATTATAATAGAATACTAAGTAGGGACCTATATTAAATAGTAATATTTTAATTTTGATTATACCCGTAATAATTAAGAATACATTGGAGAACAATTAAACCAATATTTATGTGGTATTTGGTCGTTTAGTATTAAAAATTACACGGAATAAAGTGTATGTCACCTATGAGAAAGATTTTTATCTGCTTATCGGCGTACCAGATATTTCCAGCTCATTCCCACTATACTTGATATTCATTTTTCTATCGAGCAACTGACGTTTTAAAATGTTCGTTTCTCGGGCTTCTTCGGGCTATTCGCTTCACTGTCGCCACCACGACAATATTCGTTATCATGCCGAACCACCACCACTCTACGGTGGTGTCCACAATACGGTAAGTGTACTATATACCATACTCACTATAGTGACGATACCGCGAGTCACAGATAAAATATTTTTTGCCCCTCGGGCGCCTTTTTCAATTTTCGGCCGACGGCGCCCAGCACATTGGCGCAATTCAATGCCGCTGTGGCCCACCGCCAGGTGCCATTAATATATGATATCAATAATTAATGAAAAAAATCTTAGCAATATTTCTTTCAAAGTGTCGAAAGATGATCGCATTTTTAAAATTATTTATTACAATATTGTAAACATTTGCCAGGTGAGGTTTCACCTCATTTACTGAGCCTCACTTGCGTCATCCGGCGGGAGACGCCAATATTGGTCGGCAATAAAATGCGTTGAAATCTCTGCTATATGGCAGGCGGAGAAATTTTTTTTATTAACACTGTATTTCAGTGAATTTTACCACGCGTTCGTCGGTAACGCACATTAATAATTGGGATGGCGGCACAATGTTATTTAGAAGACACGTGCCTATTTTTATCGAGACGGCGCCAGTAATCGGCTGATGTCCTGATATTAGACGCCACGAAAAACGCTGGACACGCAACGCGGCTCGCCCGCCACACGACAGAGCGGCGACCGGTGGCCGACATTCACGCGGCATACATGGTCTCCTGGTGGCCAATAGACAACCGAACGGAGCGAGTGCACACCGGCAGCGGCCTTCGAGTTGTCTATTCTAGCGCGCACCGCCCGTGCTGCACGGCGTGGCGGGCACGCGCGAGCGCGCGCGGTCCTCGGAAAACGCGTACGCCGTTTCGCGCCGTCGTTCGGCACCGGACCGTACGCGTAACAGGGTCCCATCGGCCGGCAACCGTTGTCGAACGTTTTCGCCTCCACCGCCCAAAGGCCCCAATCGAAACGTGCGAGACGACGACACGGACGACGCCACACGTGCCGAAAACAATGCGTGCGAAACAATATAATATTATTTGGACCGTTACGGTCTCCCGTCCGTGTACCGGTACCGTACACCGACTCTGAACTAATTCAATAACAGGATCGCAGCACACAACAGCGCACTCCGGTAGTTCCGTTTCCCCTCCCCGCGGTATGTCCGACACGGGTGTCGTTATGGCGTACGTCACGGACAAACTATATATTGTAATCGTATACGGTACCGGTAAGAGTGCAACACGTCGTGTATATACTGTATAATAATATGATGGCTTACGGGATCTTGATATTGTAGACAATTTTCAAACAGTTTCGAGAAAAATTAAAATCTAACAATTGAAAAATGTTTACGTGCACTTCCAAACACACTTCTCACTATAATGAAAAACAATTTTTTTTTTTTTTTTTTTTTTGGGGGGAGGGGACTTATAAAATTGTATTGAAACCAGTGGCGGCTTTAGGGAGGGCCCCAGGGGGCCATGCCTCCCCCTCCCAAACTCCTAAAAAAATGTTTATATTTTTTTTTTGTATCGATGACATTTTTTTTATTTTTGCTTATTTACGTGCGGCACACACGCCCTCCCGTAAATCAATCATAAATAGTTTTTTCGGGATGGATCTATAATATGGCATCCAATAACCTAATAACCAAAAAAAAAAAAAAAAAAAAAAGGCAACAAATAAATTTTGACCACCCCCAAAATTAAATATGCTTTAGAGCCGCCACTGATTGAAATTATGTATTGCTAATTCCAATAATTTCAATTACATTTTAATTCGATATTATATATTAATTGTATAATTTAGTCATTTTATTTACAAGTAAAAATAATGAATTTTTTTTATATTATTAGTGATAAATTAAAATTTTTACAAAGAACATAATTTTTTCTTATACACATTATTTTATTAATTAAAATAATATCTTACAACTTACAAGATTGTCCATAACAACAGGTATAAGTTAGATTTAAATAATAATAAATAACTACAGTTTATAGATACTTTTACTGTGTGGTATGTATTATAAATTATAATACCTATACATTATGCATACTAATACTGAACTTAAATGAAATGTTTACGTAATATTATGTCACTTTCCACAAAGGACGTTTATATTAACATCATGTTGTGGAATAAAGCGGATTATCGCACACAGGAACATCTTTCACAGTACTTATATATTAGTAATTTGTAAACATAATTTACATAAAATATTCACAAATTAAATCCAGTAAATATATTGTCATTATAAGATTAATATAATATGACGTAGGTGTGTGTTTACCATGCGCAAATTTCTTATTTCTGTGAGCAATGACAACATTTTATATTACTATTTCTAAACAACAAATATTTACTATACATTTTATATTGCTTTAAAAAATGTATTTTTTATTATTTGGAAGAAATTCAAATTTTATCGATCGACCTATTACCAATATTTAAATTTAAATTATTTAAAATCTGAAAACACATACAACGTAGCTAATGTCAGTCTAAGTAAATAACGAATGAGTATATTAATTTACCCAATCGCAATGTATACAAGTTTTCGAAATTGATTGATACCGGATAGATACCTATATATACTCTAACACCTAATAGATATCAGGTATTTTAGACAATTTTTTTACCACATACTATTTAATTTATAGTTTGTATTGTATAAAAAAAGTATAAATTATAATTAATATTATTTGTATTATTATATTATGATGATGAAAGATGATCTTAAATCAACTTAGTCATGTTCTCTGCATAATATTTTATACGCGATCAATAAATGTAGGTATAATAATATAATTATATCATTGTAATAATCAGTGTTATAAAAAAACTTTTTTGAAAAGTATTTAAAATACTATTATTATCACTAATATTAAACCTCTAGTTTAAAATGTACCATATTTTCTGTGTAAATACCTAAATTTGCTTGAAAAAATGTATTACTCTCATATGTAGAAAATGTCGATTAAAAAATATTCTGAGTAATAATTACTATAGTCATTCCAGATGCCATAGATACAAAGAGCATTCATAAATAATATCAAATATGTACTAAAATGATAATAATATTATATGATATCGAACGACGAATATTATTAAAATTCAAAACGTCATTGTTGAATTCGATTAGACTTGCATACACCTTGATAAAAGGGATAATATTTTTAAAATCTCCTAATCATTTATTTAAAATAAATAACAAATTTTAATCTTCAAAATTCTATATTTATTATAAAACAGTAAATTAATAAATAGTTATTAATTAAATTTAATAATTTATAATAATAAATTTAATAGTTACCTAAATGTTATAAAAGTAAAAATTATGAAAATTTAAAATTTGTAAAACTATAAATACTCTCATATAAATTAAAATTATTGTCTATTAGTTACATACAAATTTGGAACACGTATTCTATATACGAGTACAAATACAATTTAAAATGAACACTTGCATAAAATAGAATGCATTGGTAAAGCGTGTGACCTAATCAATCCTGTTACCATGACCCGATGTGTAATATACCGATATATAGGTACGAGAACAGCCAATATATTTTATAACAAACTTTAAAGGTTTATTTTCTTTCATTTTTGGACATAATGTATCTATTTTACTTGATTGACTCATTTCAATCAATCGTGAGCTCAAAACTAAAAGGTTTTAAATCATAATTTTTTAATACTTTTTATACTTAATTATTACATTTCTATAGATTTAATTTTACAATTGGAATGAACCAAAATATTTTAAAACAATATTAGACATATAAAAAGGCTCCCCTATAAACATTTTAAATATAGGTACTCCAGAAAATACTGAATTATCCCATTTTAGTTCTGAGTCCATTCAATATATTTTTAACATTGATATTTTATAAAATTTTATTTTTCTTATTAACACTGCGATCATATAAATTATTTTATGGAAAAATATATAAATATTATATAACTAAAAATTAATTAAAAATTTTATCATCAGCTAGTAAGTCACGGTTGACCCAGAAGGTTACATATTAAACGTAAAGAAAATATCCAGTAGATCAAACGCTTACGGCTTTCGGCTTTACCAAATACCAAAATATAAAATTAACAAACTATTATAATAAGTTTATTATTTTAAAATAAAAATGAAGAAAAAATCATATAAATTACTGGACATAAATATTTTGTTTTTTGACTATTGTATATATTGTTTTGTATCTTAAATTAAAAAAAAAAAAAGGCTTATACTATACAAGTTCAATGGCAAAACTAGAACCATTTTCTAGGGAATTTTATGAATGTTTGTCACAATATCATCAACATCTAAGCTATTATCACATTATTTAAGGAGAATACGGGGAATTAACACAATTTCTCTAATATTAA
This sequence comes from Pemphigus obesinymphae, assembly GCA_025469235.1. Taxonomy (NCBI): domain Eukaryota; kingdom Metazoa; phylum Arthropoda; class Insecta; order Hemiptera; family Aphididae; genus Pemphigus; species Pemphigus obesinymphae. The sequence continues at coordinate 26,270 of JAIPRL010004213.1, forward strand.
AAACCAAAAAGAAATCTATAAAATTATTGTTTTAAGCTTTTACGAGTAGTTGTACTGTTGACACGAGAAAATAAATTAAATACAATATACATTATTAATTGTTTGTTGGAAATTGGAACATATTTAAAAATAATATTATTTTCAATAAAAAGTAACTGTGAATCTTTATAAACTTCCTTGAAATAATATAAATAATAATAATAATAATAATAATAATATTATATTACTTAATTACTAAAATAGAACAAATAAATTACAACAAATTGATTGAAATTAGGCAGAGTTTACTTAAAAATATAAAACCGTTATTGGTGTGTACAAATTTAGTTACAAATTCGGGATTTATGATTAAACAATACACATACCTACTTATAATTGCCTAATGTAAATTCAAAATTACATAAAATCATCGATCACATTTTTTTTTTTTTTTTGTTAAGAGGATGCCTCACATCCAAAATAAGAGAATAAGAAGTAGTTTTAGTGGAGCATAATGAATCAAAATGAAAAAAATGAGAAAAAATGAAATAACCAAATGCTACATATAAAAGAAGAACTAAATCTGTGATGTATTGTTTAATTTTTTTTATAAAGTTATTATAATTATTATATCTAATTAACTGTTAAACTCGTATGATTATATGTTTTTTTACACATTTATAATACACAATTTGAACAAGTTATTAAAAAAATAAAACACTACGTCATAGATTTTGTACTCATCTATGTAGTAACAAGATTTTTTGTGTTTTAATTTTTGTTGAAGCCCCGGCGTTTTATGTTAGTGTAATACATGTTTTTTGCCACAAAAATTTCTCGATGACACAGTAATTAAGAAAGGTAACTACTTACACAGAGCTATTTTTAAATTAATTAAAAAATATTTTTATATTGTTATACATTTACATGTGTATGGAAACTTCAGTTCAATCGTTTGAAATATCTACGATTTAACAGCGTTGAAATAATATATATGCAACAACATAATTTGACCTTTTGGGCCCCGCAATTATTATTGAAGCGTGAAGAAAGATAAATATAATACATAAAAATATGGATATTATTATTATAAACATATAACAATATATTAAATAATTATTGTATTGTATTGGACAATAATAATTGTATCCAACTCAATTTCGTATAGTTAATAATTTTCATTAGGAGACTATAAAATCACGACGTTGCGAATTTCGACGATTTTTGTACACTAACGAAACACGCAAACGGTCACAGTTTGATAAATTTTAATCGATTAAATTTTAATCAATGAACCAAAAAAAAAACAGATATGCTATAATAAATTTATTGCTATTACTATTTTACTGTATGCTGCTGATAGCTCTCTTTTAATTGTTATTATTAAGACGGTGTATTTGTCGGTCACGTCGTCACGCAAATAGCGGAAACAAAAAAAAAAAAAAAAAAAAAAATTAAGGTCGTTAAAAGTAAAAGTGCATTGGAATTGAGGAACCAACTCGACGTCGAAGTACCAGGAACGTATAATACGCGGGCGTTTCGGCGTGTCCGCGGATGTATTGTCAGGAAGCCAACAGTCAGAAAAAAATGTCACATCAGACAATTTCATGCGATACTTGACGTTTGCCGAACAGGGTTTCATGGGCGTGTGCTCGGGCCATGGGCGACGGGCCCTCAATGCGCATAAGATGTAGAAATTTCCACATAATAAGCCCGTCGATCACCAGGGGCTCAGCCGGATCGTCTAACCGCCGGTCGCCATCGTTCAGACCTAACCTAATCGCCGAAGCAACGCGCCACCCGCGAGAAAACACCGCAAATAGTACTATAATTACGAGTAATATAACACCGCACGTCAGACAGCTGTTCTAAGGGGCGAAATCAGTCGGCAAAATAAAGTCCGGATCTCAATTTATTAGTCGGTACATTTTTTTACCATTTTTTCATTTTTTTTTTTTTTTTCTGTTCCTTCATACTTTTTCGGGGAAGTAAATTGTCGGTAAAATTAATGTCACTCGGTATTTAGTCGGTATGTGGTGTTTAGTAGTGGGTGGTTTGTCGAAAAACTAAAGACAAGTTGATGACTTTTTTCTTCGCTTATTAACTTGTTTGGAGATTGACTAGCTGTGTCCGTTTTTGGTTGGTTATGAAGAGATCATTTTTCGATTATCATAATGGTTTTTCAATCTGTAAAAAAAACTACCGAAAAAATGTTGGAAAACAACTATAACAATAATTAACAAGTCTTTGTGAAAATCTATTACCTATTCGTATATCCGGAAATAACAGTCCTAAGAAAATTAAATATTCACCGTATACCTTTTAGTACATTTTAGTAAAATATTGGCGTATTGCAGACGTCATATTATATTTTCCAAATTATTATTTTTTTGCTTCACAGTAATAGTTATGTAGCTCTGCTTGGAATTGTTTAATCGAAACAAATTATATTAACATTTCTTTCATGTTCGAGAGCGAACTGCGAAGTGATTCTACTCCAGTTGACGTTGACCGGCTTAATGTTATTGTTTGAAATGTTTAAAGACTACACGATATCGGGTGTAAAGTCGAAAATCATGGGGCACATGGGATTCATTTAATACCTACATGCATATAATATTATTTTTATCTGAGGCAGGTATTACTATTATTATAATAATTTTTCAATAATACAAAATATTATTATTTGAATTTATTTCAAAGACAATATAATTATAATATATATTGTACTATATTAATTTAATTTAGTTATTATTACTTTTATAATTATCCTATCTTCGTGTATATTCCTTACCACATTCATAATATTGTATTATCTGGTTCTAGAGTGGAAAACTTTTGTTAAGCTTCAAGTACCTTACTTCTATGTTCACTATTTATTTAACTTATCGTAATTATTATACTACGCTTATACAAGAAAAAAAAAATATTCAAATTGTTCAATGTATAAAGTATATTTAATATAATGTATAATAACAATAAATATTATAAATAAATTTAAAAAGCACATACAATTAGTCAGTTTATGATCGTCGTAAAATCTACTGGTAGAACAACTTTCCCACTTTTTAAATTTTTTTCCCTTAATTTTCACAAAAACTGTAAATTCCCGAATATATTAACTTAATTTTAGGTGGACTTAGGGGGAAAAAAATCAAAAAATGTGGGAAATTCCATCTAAAGTAGATATTGTGAAAAATTCAAATACATTTTTATAATTCTTATCCCATTTCTAGATCCATCAGTACGTTGGACATACACATGGTCTACATTTCTATGTTACTTGTGCGATAGAGAGAGACAAACAAACACCGCTTCCAATGCTCTTAACATTAGATCAAATTATCAAATATTTATTATTAAATATTTAATTAATAACGTGACATCAAATGTTTAAGATTACACAATGTTTATTGGGTAGGTTATAAGAGTTGTATAATATAATAATATTAATATGGTATATTTTTAGGTTTTAATTGATCAATTTTCTTTAAATTTTAAAGCTGATTATTTCATAGTGTGGTAATAAATGATAAAATTATCTAAAGACTAGTAATAATATAATATAGTCAATCGAATTTTAATTACTAAATACTCCAAAAATTATAAAAATAATAACTTCAAATGGTAAATACGTTAATTGGAGACTCAAATATATGTTAAAACATTTTTAGTACAAAAAAAAATGAATATATTATATTTTAATCATTATTAAGATCCTTTTCGAATTATTTTTAACCTTCAGTAAAATACATACTCTGTGAAATTTTCAAATGTTTAGAACCAATATTTCCGGATTTACGAGGAAATAAACATTATTTTAATCTATGTTTTTCGTTATTTTTCGATAGTTTTTCCTGATATGTTTTTCATCCATAAATTATTTCTTCAAGTACCACGTTAAAAATATATTGTACCTACCAAATAATGGTTATGTATTTAAGTCTTCAGATCAATAAATTGCTCTAAAAAAAAAATATAAAAGAAATAATCATCATCGTAAAACGAAAAAATATTTTGCATCACTTAGAATCTAAATTTTAGTGATATTCACTTTTAGAACATTATTATTACTTATTTAAATATATATAACTTATTTTAATTGAGTCATCAAACTACTGTATTTCCAGTTATTATTATTTAAAAATAATCCTATCTACAAAAGTAATTAATTATAGGTATTTAAGTTTTTAAATCAATATTTTTTGGTTCTGGGGGAATACTCTTGGACCACCTCCCCTTTCCGTCAATATGCCACTGCAGAGTATATTATATATTATATATAATACAGATACAAACACACACATATTATATATTTATATGTAACGTTCAATACTATATAGCATATTATGTTAAAGAATATAAAATATTTATTAAAAACAAGTAAATACTCTCTTATAATTATTTTGAAAATAAATTGTAAAGAAATTATTGTAAGTAATGATAAAAATAATTCAAGGTGTATCTAAAATTCTAAGTAGATATTAATATTTGAACAAGGAGAGACACATGGTTTTTTTTATTTTTTTATTAACTACAAATATGGTGTTGTTTTTATTATTTGTTAAAATTATATTATACTACAATTTATCATACTACCTATCGTTTGATTTGGCATAAGGAAGTTTCAAGAATGGCAATACGTTTTGTTACAGGTACAGTAAAATACAATTATTGCTAATTGATTTTAAAGTATAACTTTGTTCATTAATTGTAAATGTATAGGTATACCATTTTTGTCGTTGTTGTGAGTTGTAATTTTATGTAACGCAATAAATGTAAGTACCTTTAATATGGACCCTCGAATGATTTTGTACAGATGTATATAGATACTTTGAAGCATTATTCATATCTACGTAACTTACGTAACATTGTCATCGGGCGCAGTAACCGCAACATAGTATAGGTCAAAATTTGAAAATCTATTAAGTGAAAGTCGTCTGTAATTTTGATCCTATCTAGTTCGAATTTGCGATACCTATATGTTAAAGTATACCCTAGAGGTCTAAGATACAATAGCAAATAATCAGTTAGAGTGAAGGATTGCAAATAAGTGATTTTGAATATCTGGTGATTTTCGATTCATCCTAATGAGGCAAATAATTAAAAATGTGTATAATTTTTTGAATTGTGTATAAACGATTGGAATCATATTATTGCAGTATAATATCACCAAACTCATCATATAACTAGATATAAGTATTTCATAGAGTTCACGTATATACTATTAAGTAGGTATTACTCTCTAAATTATAGTTCATTATTTTAGAAAAGTTTGTAAAATACTAGAGTATTTAACTATAAGTGGGCCAACCATTTGGTACATTTTATTATTTTGAAATATTAAACTTTGTTTGAAAAAATCAAAGAAAAATATACTAAATAAAATATAAATATGCTATTTTATACCAACATTTTAAAATAAATTGTTATTATTTTCTAGTTATTACTATTTTTGTATTGTTTATACTGTATAAAATCATGGAATTACAACTAGACTGTAATACCGAGTTGTAAACCAACAGATTTTTGGTAGTGCCAGTTAGTTCGGTAGGTATAATTTTATTTTTTTTCTATGTGAATTATGTTTCTCTACAAACATTTTAAATGACAGGCTTAGAAATTTCATTTAAATAAATTGTATTATATTGTATTATTAATTAATTACTTACTCAAAAAATAAAAATACTTAAAAATCTAACCAATATAAAAGATTTTATATAAAAATAAATAATGAAAAATCATAAGTATTTTTATAATTTATAGTTTTAAAACTAAATGTATAATCATTCATTTGAATATTATTATGTTATTATAAAATAGAGTTAGTAAGTTAATCTTATATTCTTGTGGTAAATACATTTTTTGATATTTGTTTATTAAATGTTTATTTTAATTGAATGTATAATGCGTATATAATAATACAATTAGTCATAAGTGTAGTCAGACTTTTTATGTTCAAGCTATGTAATATGCGTAGATAACCAAATAAAGTTCTAGTCGAAAAGCTTTCCCCCCGTTGAAGTTTGTGTACACACATAGAATTAAAAAATATTGGACTACAACTAAAAAATGTCTGCTTATTAGCTTGCTTTATTTTTTTTACTAACATACAAATTTCTGTATACATTCCTTCTATATCAAATCTCTAGGTACACGCAAGAGTATACTCGTATATGTGTACAATGAAATAGTATAATGTTCAATAAAATGTGTAACATCAAATGTTTTTTGACACTATACATTATTTTTAGATACAGTTTATTGAACTAGTTATAAATAATGCTCCATCAAAACAGACAGATGTAATATAATTTCATTAAATATTTAAATATAGTTATGCTTTAGATATTAATTGATAAGAAATTTGTTAAACTATAGTTGATTAACAACAAATTTCTCAACGAATTGTTATTACGAATATATTTGTAGACTTCTTTATAAAAATACTGGATTATAAGAGAATAATGAGATAGTTTCTCGGCGTGTCCTTGATCTATTGCTTTATCACTCATCAGAAATATTATTATAAGTAGATATACCTATGTTCTTTACACAAATGTATTTATAGACAGAAAAACAATATTCATACTCAGCATTGCATTATATTTTGAACGTTCGCACTAAAATAGGTAGGAAATCTTTTTTTTTTAAATAATTTTCTAAACGATTTTAAATTATATACGAATATTTTACTGGATAATAATTTCGAAAAATATTTTAAAACAAAAGTTTTTTAAACCTCGCTAACTTTCATTGTGATCACGAAATTCTGAACATAATTTGTAATTATTTTGAATTGGTTTGTAACTATGAAGTTTTATTTTTTATTTACTTTAAATCCAAGGTACTGTTAAATGTGGAATCGGAATGGCCAATTGTGACAATGAATGTGACAAAAATCAGCATCTAACAATACTATATTAATTTAGCTAATTAAAATTTCCGACCAAACATTATTTTTGTCTTCGCAAAATATACATATATACCTACACTGTAGACTCTGAAATATTATATAAAAGTTTTAAAAGCCTAAGTCTAAAATATACCCAACCTGCAGGGTGAAAAATGATGAAAACTCTCCAATTTATTATTCTCCCAACCCACTATTCTATTGGTCAGGCCAGCATGAAGAGAGATTGTAAACTTAGAACACTGAAACTTTTATATTTTTGGATGAAATTTTGTGATCTTCTGTCAATGTGTACATTGAGTTTCGTGTTGGCCGGGCTTATAGAATGGCGGCTCTGAAATTTTCGGGTCAGATTGATAAATCAGATTAACTCTATATTCTATTAATGCGAAATCTTTATTCCAACAATATAGTTTTATGAAAAATTCAATTAATTTTAATATTAGGAATAAATATTATAATAAAGTCTAAGTATCATCACAATCCAACGCATTTGTATTTATTTATAATTGTATATTTAATATATTTTTATAAGTTCAGCATTAAAATGCTGATTAGTCGTAGTAATACCAAATTGAAACCACTATTTTATATATATATATTTTTTATTTTTTTTTCTGTAGTTAGTCTTAGTACAATATTTTTGTAATTACCATATTACTATTGTAAGCATTGTAACTAAAAAAAAAAAAATTTCCTTGATAACACAATGCAAATCGTTATAAATTACAATATTATGTTCGCTTATATGGTATTTAATGTGTGGTATTTTTTGTTTAAACGTTAGTCAAAGAAATAATTAAACCAATAAAATATGGAATTTTAAATATTTTTTAATTTATAGCATCCAGCTGAATATGTAACTTTTTCGAGGTGTGTAAATTTGACACAACAATATTTCAATGCATATAAATTAAATTAAATTTTGTAAATAGATGACTATAGCTGTATAATTTATAAAAATGTTTATTAAAGGAAAAAAAATAGAAATTAAATTATGCATATCAGAAATATTAATTAAAAATATGTACATGTGAGAAATACCTTCTATTGGTTCATCGATGGATAGATTTTGTATATTACCTACTATTTATATTACCTATTTTTTTTGTGGAATTTATATACTTTTTCTTTTATTTTGTTGTATACCCGGAAAGTAATTGTTCTTTTACCATTCTAGTTAAATTTTAATCTATTCTCAATGCCACGGCTATAAATTTCCAAATGATTGGTTATAATATTTATTAGTACCGAAAATTAATTATATCATTCCAGTACTTTATTATTGGTTCTAGGAATATCATATTGAAAAATACAAATCATTTTTTTTTTATTTGTAAAAGAGGTAGAATCTAAATGTTTTTGAAAAAAATATAAAGATTATATATGCAAAAAGAGACTTTAAAGGGATTGGAAGCGGTCATTTATTAAGGGGTTATGTATGGGCAATTATTTGATATATTCGCGTTATGCAGTGTGTTTGTGTCAGTAGTATTTGGTCTTTAGTGTGTGTAAACACGTTCAGCATAATAATGATAGTGTGTTCACTCGCAAGCACAGGCACATGTCAATAAATATTGCTACCGTATTTGAAAAGACACTAGATCCCATTTTCAACATACCGATTGTCCTAGTGATGCAATAAGGATTCTGAAAACTGATCTGAATTCGTCGTAAAATTTACTTTAGAATGATATTCCCACTTTTTTAAAAATTTTTCCCCTTCATTTTCACAAAAATTGTAAATGTCAATTTTTAAATGTCCGAATACGCACTAACCTTATTTTAGATGGACTTGGGGAGAAAAATCAAAAATGTGGGAAAATCGATCTAAAGTAGACATTACGACTAATTATTATAATCCTTATCCCATCAGTACGTTGGAAATAGAAATGGTCTAAATGGCTATGTTGCGTGTGCGATAGTGAGAGACAGACAAACGCAGCTTCCAATCCCCTAATAATAATATTTTTCTGATAATATTCGTGCTATTTCTTTAGCAGGTACTGTGTTTTAGGTACTATTACTGAGCCTAGTTTGTTATCTAACCAATACTAGGATAATATCATACACTGGTTTTCGGTTAGTGTTTTCGTAATACAAGTTTATTCTAACTTCTACCAATAAATTATATTCAAGTCTCAAGATAGTACCCATTATCGATAGAAATTAAATTAAATAGCATTCTAAATCGTGACTTACCTATACGTTTTAATAACAAAGAAGTCGCGCATATGTGTGATTTACACCGCAGAGTAGTTTTATAATAATATATCGGTTCAATTTTTTTTCACCAAATACAGAATAAATCGTGAATCCCGCAAAAACTGGTTGTTACACGCGGATATCGTGGTGTGTATTTTCGGATATTCCATACGATAACAACAATAGTTAAATAATAATATTATATTATGACCGTTGGTAAACACGGTTAGATCACAATACCGTACACATTAGACAAACACACTGCACACTATTAATAGGTTAAATCCATTTTTAACGTTGTTATGTACATCCAAAAATAAAACATTTGATATATTGAATCACGGTAACACACTCTTCGGCCTTGTTAGATTTTTCAGTTTGTATCACCGTGTAGTAACTATACGAGTAGGTACATGTACTATTAACTATGACAACGAATTGATAGGATAGATGGATGGATGGACAGAAAGAGGATATAAGGTATCCATACCTATTCTATATGCATAGAAACTTAAAAATCATAATTCATAAATTATTTACCTAATAATTGTATTTAGGTTAGGTATACATGTTTAAAAAAAAAATTATTGATTTTTCAAATCATACAATATGTAAACAATTATAAATCACACACAAAACATAAATATAAGTTAGTATGTACTTACCCGTATTACATTTCATTTTATAATATAGTATAACAAATATTATCTATTTCACTGGTAATCAATTCAATAAACTTGTAACTATGTACGGATGGGCACAACGGATATATTATATATGGTGTCTACATTTTTATTTATAAATCTAAAGTTATATATATTTATGAAAATGGTGTGAGGTTTTTCAAAAAAAAAAAATATGAGATATTTTATTATACATTTTATACTATAAACCTAAAAAATGTGTGGTTTTCACCTATCCACATTTTTTAGGGGGAAAAAAATCAGTGATTTGTATGGAGTTTTAAAAACAAAGTTTAATAAAGCTCTTTGAAAAATGATAGAAATTGTTTCATTGTCTCTTCGGAAATAAGACAGAATAGGGTATTGTTATTACTTTAGATTTTAAAATAAAGATAATTTATTGAATTCTAAAAATATTTCTGAGCCATGTTCAGTATAAGATTATTTAAAAAAAATAAATAGATTATCATGACAACTGTATTTGTTATTTTCCTATTTCTGTTATAAATGGTACTTTTTCTTTACACTTAAGAATACACTAGGAAAATCAAAAAATAATTTTTTCAAGATACGAACTATAATGAATTTACCACTAAAAAAACATTTTCACCCCAAAACTCCTACTTGACTCCTTTCCAAAATATAATGTATACCTACACACAAAAATAAAAACAATAAAAAACACATAATTGTAAAACCATTGATAATCTAAAATATAATTATGAACACAACTCTTTATTATTTGAATTTAATAAAATTGGTAGGCATTAATTTATTTATATTTTTTTTAATGAAAATATTGATTAAGTATCCGATAAAAAAAGTCACATTAGAACATATGCTTGCAAGCAGTTTACAGGCAGAGGTCAAGGTTTTTTAAATGTAATTGCCAAAGTAAATGTAAGAATCAGAAATTTATTTCCTTAGAAAACAAAGTCATATAATATGTATGACTTTCCGAATGTCACTCTTCATTATATATGTTGTAAATTATTTTGGTATGTTTTAATAATAACAACAACAAAAACAATAAATTATTAAAATATATATGGTTAATAATATAATAACGAGTATGAATAATTATTTATTATCAAGGCCGTATTTGAAGGGTAGGGTTTGAGGGCTCAATAAGTTCAAACACCTCCTAAACAATATTTAAATTGTATTTTCTGTATAGATTAAACATTGTATTAACATGTAACGATGATATAAATTAAAATAATAATTTATTTTAATAATACATGTAGATATCTATTATATCCTCTCTATGTCTGTTTGACCCCACACATTTGTCCTTACAATTTGTTGCCATTGTTACCAATATCAATATTTCGAATTTTTATTTGCTATATTTGTTATATTTGTGATTGCATTTAATTATTGGTAATAAGTTGATAATAAAGATAATTATTTATAAAATATTTTGATATGTGCCGTTTTTTTAACTCAATTGAAAACTCAAGTAAACTTAAAATGCCACAACACATTGGAAAATAGAAAAACCTTATATATAAATGCTGCCAATTCATACAATAGTAGGATACTTTATCGTGTTATTCATTTCATATTATTTAATTTATAATTTTTATAGGTACATAGTCTTTTTAAAAACTAATGTAATATTTAATGAATAAATGATGTGTTAATTATTAATATTAAATATGAGAATAGCTGAATAAACTATTTATTTTAATTAAGGATATCAGTACATTTAATGAAATTCATATTTTTCATCGAATAAATAAATAATAATGTATAATCCATTATTTTTACCTAATAATATAAAATGAATATTTTATTTTTTTGTTATCGAAAAAACATAATTTATTAAATTTAATTGAAATTGAAAAATTGACTGAAAAAAAACTGCAGTGGTGTACTTTTATTTTTATTTTTTGTGGTTAAAGGAATACAAAATTTTGGAGTTTTGAAATGTATCTATTTCCGTTTTGAATAAATATTTAAATAAAAATATAGGTTACATGTATTATTATTCCTTCATATTTGTACTTAAACATAAATGTGCATTAATGCAATTAAATGTAATGCATACCGCGATACATTCTTCGAATCTTTACAATTTAAAAAAATAAGCTGAATTACAGTGTAGTATTTTATTAAATATCATGAGTACAAATCTACTAATGGATGATGAGAAAATACGCATGGACTAAAAAAAAAACATTATTTCTTTCATTATTTTTACGGGTGGTTTCTTTGAGAAAGTAATATAAAATTATATAATGATATAGGTATATCTCCCCAATGGTTACATTTTATCATACATTTTGTACTTATATTGACATCTTTAAATAATCATAGTTTATTGAATTAAATAGTATAGGTTTTGTTTATATAAAATGAAAAATGATCATTATTTTCAAACATAACAATATGATGAAATATCATTATGATAATATTATATTATTTCAGTTTTAAAATATTGGTATTTCATCTGTATCTCCTCAACGGTTTATTGGATCAAAAACGGTATAATTTCCTTTTGAAATACCATATAATATAGTCTATTGAATAAAATGGTATAATAGATGTTTAAATGCAATGAAAATTTGATATAATTTTCAATAATATAGTATGTCAAAATATCACATAAATTTATTACTTAAATTTCAACACTGGAAATTATTATGATGTTTATTCCAAATGTAGCAATTTTTCTCGTCTAAGTAGAATAGACATTGAAATAATGTATATGAGTATATATCAATAGGTTAATTGTAAACAAAAAATATATCGATCGGAAACAAACAATAGCGAAATTAAGATACATTTTCATGTAATATTTTTAAAATTTTTAAAATGATAAAAACCAACGATTGATTCGCTTTATAGTGGGATATATCAAAAAACGTATTGCACTATATTTTGTGATGCCAATGACCAACCGTCGAGGAGGTGATAAATATATTAAATTCTGAACTTATCCGATTGACATGCTGTGCACAGAGCATAGCCAATAGTCGAAAATACGATTAGGTACTAACTATATACCGTTTGACTCGTAATTTGAAAATTAAAAAAAAAAAAAAAAAAAAAAAAACCGAGAATATTACGAGGAAATTTCAAATCGCGGCTGTGTTTATTTTTGTATAAATATAATATAATTAAAAAAAATTTTTTTTTACGCCCATTTCAACTCGGATACTTACGCGATATTTTGAGAGAGTATAAGACATATATGCATCTCCAATGTAACGTATATTGTGCAAAATTCGATATTTACTGTTTATAGTTATATATTTCACTGGTATTTCCTATACATATATAGGCGTATATATTATACCTGAATAATATTATATATATATATATATATTATACCTGAATAATATTATATATTATTACATATTATATATACATGACCGGTAGTATAATATGGACCTGCCAGTGAAGGGGTTTAATTTCAATTATATGCACATAAAACGTATATATGAATATAATAATATATTATATCGTTACGATAATAATAAATCACTAAAGCGGAAAACGACCGACGTGGCGCTGCTTTTATCTTACTGCGTCCTCGTCGACCGGTACGCGACGACCACAGCGATCGGGTCCCCCCCTCCCCCCCTCCCACCCCCCGTGAATGCGCTCGGTGTCTGTCCGGACGTGCCGATCGGATAAGTCACTCGACTTCCCGAGTGAATACAGTCTCGAAACGGTCGAAACCCGTTAGGTTAGGTTACGGTGGAAGACGCGCGGCATACGTTAATCGCGGACGGGTTGCGGCCGTATTGTTATATGACCTAAACGTATTTTATTATTATAGGTATCGGCGCTGGCATACGAAAACCCGTCTGTCCTATAGAGACACTTAATAATATATATATATATGAAAACCAAAATTCCGTTTTTGAAACGCTTTCCAACGGAAACCACTTGAAAATGTGCGTTTCAAATTTAGAAATATGCGAATTAAAAAGTTTTAAAAGTATGCGAAATAAAATTAGTGTTATTTTAATAATAATCACGGACTAAGATACTATGGACTGGTATCGCTTAGATGGAGGGTGTAGTGGGGAACGGGTCGCAAAAGTTTCATAAATGGAAATCTGGCATAGCTAACGCTCTATAACGGTTTAATTTAGAGTTA
>JAIPRL010004214.1:0-40160 GCA_025469235.1 Pemphigus obesinymphae
AAAATTCTCGATTTTACAAAATCGTATTTTTCGTAATTTTTTGGTAGTTTTTGCTTACGCATTAAAAAACTATTATGAAAATCGAAAAATGACCTCTTAAAAGTACCAACTAGATGCAATTTACTACGGAAACCGGGTATGAGTGTAAAGATTGGAGCACTCCTTCTGGTAGAAAAAGTGTTTACAGAAAAAAAAAATAAACATCATTGTAAAACTATAAGCTTCCTCGCTACGCTCAGAATCTAAAACTGTAAAATATTTTTGCTATAATACACGGAGCCAGTTCTAAAGAATATAAAAAGCTCTTGAAAATCAATATCTGGATGAACATCATATTGTTATGATGTAATTAGAATAAGTTAATATATAATATAAGTTAATAATATATTGCAGTCATGAGGCCCTTATTCAGTAATTTATTGTGAAATTAAGTTACTCGCAGATTTTTTTAATAATATATTATCAAGCTGAAAACTAGATTACACCAAATTTACTAAAATTAAGTTAAAATGTGAATATAATAAACAATAACTTTAACTTATTAAATATCAGACAGAATTTGGAAAATTATAATATTTTTCAAATATTTATTGATGATTAGAAAGAAATATCATGTAAATATTTTATGATGATTAACGGAAAATATTCTATAAATTATCTTTTGCAAATATCTTCAAAATATATTTTGATAATAATCAAGAGATAATATTTTAGACAAAATATTGTACAAATATTTTATTAGTAATAATAAAGTAATAGTTATGCCGAAAGTAATGTTTTTTTAATATACTAAAAATGTTGGTAATAAAATTATTTTCAGGCGGTTATAATACAACTTTATAGAATTGGTCACATATTTATTTATTTGTATTCATTTACATTTATAGCTGATATAACTATTTTGCTTATTGCGCAAAGCAAAAATATAAACAAATAATAATATTTTAATATATTTTTGGGAGCGAGAAATAGGCGTATTTAGGGGGATTAAATATTTTAACCCCTCAAAGATTCAGGATAAAGTGGTACTTCCAATAGAAATTGTTCACAATATTAATAAATTTCCCCAAAAAACATTGATATGAACAAAAAAAAAAAAATAAATAAATAAAAAGGTAATACTGTCCCTGTCAACCACCACCGTCAAAAAATGCGTGTTTGATGGATGTGGGGATATTTCAAAATTATTTTAATTGTTCATACACAACCCCTCCCTCACCAGCGTCCATCACACTCACCCGTAGCGATTTTACATTTGTGGTTGAATTGAAAGAAACTATTTTGAAAATGTTAGGGGAAAATATTTTAAAATTATGAAACCCTGGGCCAAAAAATATTTTCAAAACTTTTCGGCAATCATCAGAGTATATTTTGAAAGTAATATCATTTTCCTGAAAATATTTCGATAGTGTGTATAAACGTTTTCATGGCGTGTGCTTAGTTGATGCCCGTCTTCGCTGAATAGGTTGTTATTCACTTCGGATAATAATAATGTACGACCGGCAATCTACATTGTTTTTTTTCTCTTCGCGTTATTACAATATCGTGAATTTATTCTCGAAGACATTCGTCTAATGTGCCGGATAACAGATTTATGTATATCTAATAACAGATAATTTAGTCGTAAGTACCCACCTATATATATATAATATATATTTATTTATTTGAATTTAACGGGTATGATAACCCAATTATATGTGTAATATTAAATTTACAGTGTTAAGTAGTTTATAGTACAGGTACATTGCATATAAAATAAATAACAAATGAATTATAAAATAACTTCAACTAATAATTTACGAGGACAATAGATAATAGTATAATGAGCATAAAACAAAATAGTGATAATTTATAACTATTAATAGTAGTCTCGTGTAACTTGGTAGGTACGTAAAGTACGATTTAAATGTTGTTTAATGGAGGATAATGACTGATTTGTGAAAAATTCAATATTATATTTATTTGATATATACGTAACTCGGGAAATCGGACAATTCAACGCATAATTCGTTTGTTGAGCAGGAGCGGTATAATAGGTAACATTTGATCTAGTTATTATACGTTGTGGAAATGAAAACGATAGACGACGATTTTTTTCCGACGAAAGGAAAATCGCGTTATTTGTCATATTTTCGCACAGACTTCACGCCAAATGCTGTGCGCGATGTTCATAATGTATATTTGTCTGTCGGATTTGAACGAGTAAATGCCCCGTTAAAAGGATTTAAGTCCGCCCGTCACCGTGATTTGAATATTATCCTCGTTTTCGGACTTACGTAAGTAGGCCGGTCCGCGTGTACGAACGCCACGAACCCCGCACGACGGAAACGCGTACTGCTGTGTGAATTTTACGGGGATTAAACAAAGTGTGTAAAAATAAGTAAATAAATAAATAAAGGTCTATCGAGGACGATTTTGACACGGTGGTTAAAATCCCCGCAGCATATTATAATAAACGGATATTTTCGACACTCGTAATGCATATATTATGTAAATTAGACGGGAATCAAATGCACTCCGTATGGTTGGTTTTAACGAATGTACAAACAAACCGTATCCGACATTTAAACGCCGAAAATATCGAAACAATGGTATTTTATCGGTTGTTCGGTGCGAATTTACGAAAAATAAAACCCGTCCGTGGTAACGTTATTTTGAAATATTCCGTTGTTCGAATACCGCTTTTTTAACACTGCCCATAAAAAAAATGTATTACTGTTGACGGTTTTCGCAAAATAATAATGTGTATACGGTATAGGTATTGTAATAGGTACTGTATTATAATATATTCGTACATTTTTTTCCCATTTTAATTCGTTTATATCCGAAGAAAACGTCGTTGGTTTAACGAAACGCTTGTATCGTAATTATATTTTATACATGTCGTATATTATATAAAACGATTTATTGACTGATATCATGACCACGCACAGCCTAGACCGCTCGTGTGAAATTCGGATAACAGATATACGTATTTTTGAATGTAGGCAGCTGGCACCCGGGAAAAAATTTTCGAAATTAGACCCAGGAGGTAAATCTATTATATTATAATATGTTTACCCTGTTTTCTCGTTTGATTTATTGCCATTTCATAGCTACGTATTTGTTTCTATATTTTAATTGGCGATATATTAAAAGTTATTCCGTATCGATTTGAAGCCCCCCCCCCCTATAGTACACGTATGGCTCGAAATAATTCGTTCTTTGTAAAAAATGTTTTTAAAATTTGAAACCTCGTCGTATACGATTTACGACCATCTTTTTCATTACGGATGGGTAATTTAATTTAAAAACTATTTGTAATAGATTTTTTAGCATTTGTAAGTTTAAACAGTTTATCTATATTAATAGATAAATATATGTAAATAATACACCTAAACGCATTTTTTAATCTTTTATCTTATCTATCAAATTACCTACCATTTAGTTTAGGTTACAAAAAAAAAAAAAAATTTTTATTGGATTTATCTAAATTTACAATTTATTTTTCTATTACTCAGTAGCGCTGGCCAGTATTTCTAAAACATTTTAGAACATCAAGAATCTGCAAACAGTTACTTAAGATACTGATTAACTTACATTTTTTTATCAACTATTAATTCAATAATAGCTGGCCATAAAATTAGCAATTGCAAATTACAAACGGAAACTTAATTACTTACTTATATTTATTTATTTATCTAAGTAAAACTCATCTATCTATTGTGTCTTTATCTCGGCGTTTTTTATTTTTCGTTATTTTGAGTTAAACCCCCTCCCCTCTATGCCAAAAAAAACTATGTGAAATAAATTGTAACCTTAAATTTAAATATAATCAATTATTCTATTCATATTATTTTATAAATAATAAATGTAAATTAAATTAAATTCATTAAAAATGTATACGGGCAAAGCCGAATAATTTAATTCAATCTATCTAATATTATAAAGAAACAATAATTTTATATACATTTATTCTAGAATAGAACTCTATGGAATTCGATGAAAATTGCTGAACCATTGATTTTGGCTGTAAAATTTTAATTGAAATACGTCTCGGCTCATTTCAAAATTACTACATAATCAATTTTTATTATATTAAAATTATAATTTTTATAAATTAAAAAAATAGAATGTATATTAAGTTAATATAAAAATAGAAGACAATGAAACGACAATATATTTATACTGCAATAACTTGGTAACAGCTGAAAATCAAATGATAATTCTAGATAAAATTTTTTTTCACAGTTGAAATAAATTGTAAAAAGTATTTTTTTTATATAATGTACACCATTGATTGGAGTAAAACAATTGATGAAAAAAAAACACATTTTATCCGAACTTTAAAGTTTGTGTGCGTACACTATTTGATAGATTCGTCACGAATATCATATTGTTAAATCAAAACACGTTTTAGTTGTTACTTTTTTATTTTATATTTATGTAATAATTTTGTTTCAAACTTTTCGCACGAACTAGTTATAACGCAATGAATTTCACTTTAAAATCGCGCTTAGAATACTATCAAAAGTTTAGTGTAGTAAATCACATAATATTTAATAACAATTTAATGATACAAAGTGTGGTATTATAAATCCAAAAACTATGAAACAATAGTTGAAAATAATTACTTTATTTTTAAAGCGATATTTAATTAAAAATAAAACGAATTAGATTATTATACTTATATTTATAATAATTGTGTTAAGCGGTATGATATTATATTTCTAACATTTTAACATTTGATTTCATACACATATATTAAATATAAAATATATATATATATATATATATTAATATGAGTAACACCAGCCCTGCCCAAATTGTATTTTTGAAAATTTGTGTTGCAAATATTTAATTGATACTAAATGTATACAAATTTTACATAAAAAATTGAAATTTGTACAAATTTAGTTTCCAAATATTTCATAAATCGTTTATACAGTCCTCCTGAATAAGAATAATGTATTTATTCATAATATTATTATGTCAATAGGTATCAAATACTTATTTTATATGAATATGTACGGATTTAAGTTGATGTATTTTATGGAAATAAATATAATACGACCTCAAGTAGTTATATAGTTGTATTCGAAATTCAAATTATTTAAACGATTTTATTATCATAATAACAAAATATTATTATAAACCAAATTGTTGCTATTGAGTCAATGCTAACTATATAGATATTTAACTTAATTTAATTAAATTGTCATTTTATCATTTCGAAATAGTACAAATAAGTAAAATGTGATAAAAGCGTAACAAACGCATCTCAACATTTAAGATATAATATTAATAATATTCTAATACTTTAAATATACACTTTTCATTTTAAATCATAAATATTTTTTCAGAATTGTATGTCCGTTGACGTATTTCATTAAAAACAAATACGAAATAGTTATAAATAGTTGACGTCAACCATTTGGGATAGAAGGCGAAGGAATATACGACGAAATAATTGTAAATTGTTGGCGAAATTCATAAAAAAAGTTTTTTAAATTAAACAATTATAATAATCATTGTGACGCGAAATATTTTTGTAAATTATATTTTAAAGTTCAGCCGCTGTCGTTTTAATAATCCTAATATAATTATTTCAATAAGTTTTAACTCTAAATCCCAGTTTTAGAGTTATGACTTTTACGAATATTTAGGTCAACGAACATCATAAAATAATATTATTATAAGTACATATATTAATATTGTTTGCACAAAAATAAACCGAATACGCCATTAAATGAAACATATTTTCTGTTATAATTCAGTCATATATAACTAAATAATATATAACAACTAATATATATATATATATATAAGTTTTAGCCAGTATAATGTATTATCAAAACATTACGCAGACATTTTATGATTATATTATTAACATTATTTTGTTAGGAGAAAGGAAATCTATTTTCAAGTTAAAATACAGTTTATCTGTCGGTGTTATGAAATATCCTTTGTGTTCTCGATGTGGAACAAATACTTAATCGATTTATTCTGATAGTATAATGAATACAATAGTGTTATCATAATATTGTTACGGGATTTTTGTGATTAACATTCATTTTGATAACGTTATAAATACGTTTTATAATAATTATCAGAACATATATTCGTAACAGATTATACTCGTTTTAGAATTAAAATCTCTAATTATTACATTACGTTTATCAACACACGTGTTTTAACTATATATGTGCTTTTCAAATAAGTACAAGTAGTAGACATGTTTATTATAATTGTGCTGAAAAAAGATTCCCAACAGAATCTTAACAATACGCACGAGTGTAAATGATTACTATGATTAAAAATATTTTTACACGATAATTGATTATAGAACGTACGACATTTGATCGACCAGATACTGGACGGTACGAAATACTGCAGTAACACAAAGCGGAGAGAACGTAATTTGTCAAACGTGTAGGTTTTTCACTAAAGTCCTGCAGCGATATTTTATTACCTACCCTTTGTTGTGGAATGAATAGGTTTTCCTGGATGCTTGTTGCCAAGACAATAGACACCTTACTATCTGTATCAAATGAGTACCTACTTTTTATTTTGTTTTATTATTACTATTATTTTTTTTTTTTTTCTACATTTTTCTAGTAACAGTTGAAAAACGACGTCTTTATTTGTAAGGAATTCCGAAGTGAAAATTCCAACGAATACGTTCAACTATTTGGATATATTCGTCGTTTTCCTCGGATATTTTACGTACTATATATACATATTATACAGTATTTAATATCCATTTGCTGCGAACATTTTACAGCCGATATGCAAAATAATTTACGGCGGAATAGAGTTATTTATGAAATATAATACGATATCTAAAAGAGTTAAATATTTGGCGACAGTTAAACTCGCCAAACCTTGTTCGTAACATTGATGTCATTAGTTCAATATACAATCTTTTTGTCGGTTTCGATCATTTTAATTTAACATAGGTACACGAAAAATTTATTTTGAAAAAACTCACTTTCTAAATTAAAACTATAATAATATGGACAACACGTAAAAGTACACTCATTATAGATTATTATCATAATTATAATATATAGGTGGGTGCAGTGTATCGTTATTTTGAATTTAGTATTGCATTAAAACATGACCTCTATAAATTAAGAAACTCTTAATAGATATTTGATTTTTATTCAACGGTGTTATTTTTATATATAAACAAACTTATTGGGCACGACATGGTGTAATTTCTTTTGAAGTCTGAGTGAAAAAACATTTTTGTTTAACTAAATTAATGGGAGAAAAAAAATCAGTATATATACTCTATAGAATATTATTTTTTTGATGTCGAACGAACAAATGAATACTACTGTAATTATGCCTAACTATGTACAATCACGTCTCGTAATAACATCGTCTAAATGATTTGTTTTCTTTAATATATAATTACAAATATTTTTTTCAAATATTTATTCACTCATCTTATTGAAAAAAAATATAAATCAAATTCTAGATTAATTTCCGCTTGTTTAAACAGTATTTATTGTCAGTGATAATTTATAATCGCTAATTTGTTGTTTACAATATTAAAACAATAACAATTTGTTATTACGAAACAATTCCATAGTCGGAACCTTTACATACACATACTTACATATTATTGTGTTTTAATTTGATTCAATTGGACTTTTTTTTAATTAATTATGTATTCTTTATATGACTTGGTTGTATCTAATACATCAGTTATCGAACTTTTATTACATTTCCTACATTTTAAATTTACGTGACTCGTTCAATGATGAACATAGAAAGTTCATTTTTAGATACAAAAATGAACTTTTTGATTTTATATTTACATGTATAAAAAGTGCATTATAAAAAAAAAATAATATGCCATTAAAACATTTTCATAACTAAGCCAGCGAAATGTATCGAATTTTAAAATGTAGAAATTATATAAATTATTTTGTTTCTGTTTAATTTATTTGTATACATATAATATTTGTAATAATAATCCTATGGATTTAATTATTATTGTTTATATTAACATTTAATTGAGAGTCGAAAAATATGACGTATACTGATATGACGGTGTATAATTAAAATGCATGTGTATGATTTTTTTTTTTAAATATTTTTATTCTTTCACGGTATTTATTACTTGCTAAAATACTATATTAAACATTTTAGACTAGAATCTCAAAGATTTCGTTTTGAGACAATACTCAATGATTGGTTTCAATTAGTTACCTCGAATGTATTAAATAGAAATATAAACTTGGTAATTTTTAATTGACACTTGAATCAATAAAATCATTGTTAATATTGGAATAGCACATGCCTAATATGCTACAGCATTATTAATGTAAAAATGTAATTTTTGTTAACCACTAGATTTATTTATTTTATTTTTATTTTTATTTATTTATTTATTTATTTTTTTTTTATGTTGATAGTTACTTGGATAATTATTTATATAAAAATAAAAAACCCAATTTCTACAAAATAATTTGTTTTTATTTAAAGAAAATACTTATTTCAAAAACAATATTTTCATCTTCAGTGTTAAACAACTACTGAACGCCGATTGAAACCGATTTAAGTAGTGGCTTGAAGATGAAAACATTGTTTTCAAAATACGTATTTGTTAAAATATTAATTTTGTTAATTAGTTAAAATGTTAAAATTAGTTTTTAGAAGTCTATGGTATTAGAATTTTGAAAAATCAATAATCCGGTGTTTTATAAAGAAAATGTTCATATATTTACAAAGAACTTGAAATAATATTGCATATACTTAAGTTTTCCCGTCTACTCGCATTGGATTGAATTCGGGGACTCCTTTCATTACACCTATCTATTTGCCTACCAATACTTTTGACAATATTAGTTTGTATATTTTAAAAAATATTTTTTTCCTTATTAGTGTTATCAGTTAGCCTGGTATCGTACCGAGAATCGACTAATGAAGTATAAAAATAAAATGTATATCGAAATCAACATTTTCAATTTTTTTCATCCCAATTAGTAAATATATTTAAATGTATATAAATATACAATTTCACAATATGTAATTGTATTTTGATGACAATAACCAGACAAACTACATGATTTTTAATTTGAATTTTAACCAAAATAAATTGTGAAGTCAATAATTACCCATAAATTAGTAATAAATAAAAATATTTTAAATTCAGTATATACATTTTTCTCAAATATTAATAAAAAAAATAACTATCAATTTAACAAAATGCTATCAGTTGAAGAAACAAAATTTTGTTAGATTTACAAAAGTTTCTTTAAATCAACGAAAATGTTTTAAATTTAATAGACATCTATATATATATATATATATATATATATTTGATGGAATTCGAGCTAAATTAATTTGTTAATTTAACTGAAGTTATATTTTTTTGTGTAGTATCCACGGTACAGCATAACTTTTAGCTTGTACCATGCAGCGACGGAGTGGTTGAATATTATCGTAGTAGGAACGAAACAGTGGGATGTGGAATGGGACAGATTGACGTGTGGAACGATAAGGTACTTTAAATGGAATACAGTGATAATACAGTGGGAGAGTGTATTTGGCCATTTAATAAATTTAATTTGCCGCATGTCTACGGGGTCAGCCAGAGGATCTAAGTGAAAATGGGATAAAACGGGAGAGTAAAATATATGAGCAGGGCAATCTATTTTGAGTTTATGTAGATGACGAATTTCAGGAATTTTCGGTGAACTCGTTCAAGCTGATAAGAAGACGTAGCTGTGTTGAGGGCCGACTGAGAGGTCAACCGTAGTATCAGCGTACAGGAAGCTTTCGGATTAACTTGGTCCGAACCGCGATTCGACTGTTAGATTCTTTCGTTGACGATCGATGTTTGGCATAATTATACGCACGTCGAGTAGTTTTCGATTACACTCGAATATAAGCCGTACCGTTTGCCCGACAGAAGGTCATTTTATCATAAAAATATTTCGCGAACGTTGTTGAACCGTAACGGTATTATATGAGGTTATGTTTCAAACGCTATACGGACTATTTCATTAAAAAATATGGGGGTGGGAGGGGGGGAAACGGACTTTATATATTAATGTTATTATTCGTGACATATTGCGCGTGCGATGATTTTTAACGACAGAGTGTTTGTTTTATTCGTGCGGCTCGCCGTACAAAAGCGGAATAATTTTATGCGTGTAATCTTTGAAAAACGTTACATAACACAGCCGTATATCAGCCGCACGACCTAATGCAATTAGCTTTTATGTGCGCGCATGAAATTAAAACGGACGAAAGTTAATTACAACCTTCATTGAAAAACGGGCGACCGCGGCACGTTAAAACGGGATTGTTTGAATTTCGGAATCTATAAAAAAAAAAAAAAAAACGCGATTTCACCGGCCGCGAACCGCGAACCGGATATTTTATTCCGTTACGGATGATAATACGGCTGTCTGCTGTTAAGGGGCGCCGTTCCACTGCGGCCTTGTTCGCGTTTTTCGAGTCGACCGCACAAAATGCCGTTTCCCGATCGGTCGATTCGTGTTGTCGACCAACAAATGATACCGCGGGTTACCGTAACGTTGAATTTATTATTTCGGTCGACGTGTGGTCACAGCGTTTGCCCACACTAGATAATACCATATTTGCATTAAACTATGATAATAATTTTAAATTTATCAGTTTGTCGTCAAACAGCGTTTAAAAGGTGATGTCGCGGATTCGTAAAGGCATCGCATACAATTAACTATACCCAAATACATATTGCATACCCTATACACAATACTCCACTAGAATCGCGAATAACGTCGTACGCGACACGGCACCTTGCAGTGGAATTATAAACGCCTTTATAGCACGACACAATACTGAAGCTCACCCGGATCATCGTCTGTTATGTCGTTTACTGCAATGTCGGTAAGGTTTACTAGTAGTGTGTGCAGTGTATTTCGTGAAAACGAATACGGTATAATATTTTTGAAGAAACAAAAAACGACCCTCTTCTAATTTCCTCGAAAATCATCCTTTAATCCGTCTCGTGCGACCACCCCTCCTTTTCATTACAACGAAATGTTTTTTTTTTCTTTTTTTTTTTTTTATAATCCTTTTTATTAATTGCGCGTTTTCTCCGTTTCGTATGCATTTCTTGACTTGTTTTTCGGGCTTGGTCCCCGTTATCATGAACGAATAAAATATATATGTTTCGTCGTCCCGAGCGTATAAAACCGTCCGTATGCACCGTGTATGCACGTAAATACGACCGTGGAGTCGGCAATCAAGTGCCGCGTGTAAATCTTTGGGGAAAAACGGTTTGCGTTTTCCCATGCCATTTAGGCGTATAATTGTTTTAAAAGCCGTTACGGCCGCCGCGCTAATTGGTTTAAATCCTCGGTGAGATGGCGTCATTAATGCAGTTTGAGGATTTACACTAAAACAGAAGACACGGATACGGACAGAGTCGGGAACGGTTTGGCTAATTAAGAAAATACATTGCCTCGTTAGAAGGATTTCTGTAAAATTATTTGAAAAAAAAAAAAAAAAAAAAAACCCCAATGTCGACAATATAATTAAACGATTCGAAACTTCTTGGCAAAAATCAAGATGCCCGTGGTATACGTTTAAACGGATATCTTTTCGAACGTTTACACGGGAACTGTCGAAATATAATGTTACGGTCTGGATAAAAAAAAAAAAAAAAAAAAAATACATAGAATATAATTTAAAGTATAACCCTGTCAGTTTGTCGGCGCCTCTGAACGATGTCACGCGTTTGACGGCGGATGTTAAAAAAAAAAACCATTAAATTATATATCACTGTCATCAGTACGGATTTAATTGTTTAAACAATGAATTTGTTTTACAAAATCTAAAAAAGAAGAACGTTGGCAATACGTGGCGGCCTTTACACAGTTTTCATAACCGTTACATAATATTTAAAACTGTAATTTTAATCTTAAGGCGGTATATTCTAATGATTGTATTATCGATACGTGCAATTTTTCATACGCATGAAAAAAAGGATAATATTTTATATAGTTAAAGTTTGAGCAATTAACGAAGTTGGTGAAGTTACTAAATATAGTTAATGAAATGAGTATACGTGAGCTCCCGCACTATTATTTCCACAACGTGCACGCCCAAATCAATAAAGTAGAATTAGACTGGAAATTTGATTTTTTTTTTTTCAATTTTAACCCTTTTGTTGTGCAGAGTTTTGAAATATAAAATTACCATTGAGCTATGAATACAGAATCAAAATTTTAACTAATCATAATTTTGAAATAAATTCATATATATATATATATATATATATATATGTATATATATTTCGATAATCATCTTCATTAATCTTAAAAGGAGTAAAAATGATCAGACATATAGCTCTTAAGACCTTGTCAATTGGTACCACCTTGAATACAAATCAGTACCTAACAATTCTATTGTAGTGTTTTATTTTTAATCCATTCTATTACAGGACAATGGTTATGTGGTGAGATACTCTCTCAAACATGCGAGGATTGAAAAAATTACATTAAAAAAAATGAAACAATTTTAAACGCTACAAAACGTGTTTTTTCCGTTTTTAACGTTTCTTAAAAATGTTTTTTAAATTAATATACTTTAATGAAAGTCTAATTGATATGTAAACTGGTAAACTGTACAATATATATTACAATGGCGTAATGTAATTCTATTCAAATAATTTTGAGGTATTTATTTTACCATTCATTTTCAAAACATACGGAATATTTTAATTTAAATTAAATTTATCAAGTAAAAATTAAATGTATGTATTCTTAAAATTATCGAATTTACAAAAACCAATAAAATAGTACTTTTAAATTTAATTGTGATTTGTAACTCTATACTAACTCTATAATAAGTAAATTATAAATATTTTTAATAAAATTGCAATATTTATTATTAAAAATCGATATATGCAATATATTAAAGATTTTTTTTTTTTAATAATGAAAAATGGATCAGTCGTATTAAATTAGATCGTTACTTTTTTCCACATTTGAGCAACATATGCTATATAGTGCTATATGTATTTTTATAATACAGTATTATAATTTAAATGTAATTATTTTTTAGTATTACCAAGTATCATTTATTTTTATGTGAAATAATTATTATATAATTATATTATGTAATTCTAGCGAATGGAGGAGGTTTTCTCTGATCGTAGTATGTACGAATGAAATAGCGTTTTGACTGCAGTAAATCGGTTATCGATAATATCGTAAATTATGCCTATAATTTTAGATTATTTTTTTATAATATAATATGTTCCTACTACGAAGAGGATAATATGGACGCATAGTGAGACTGTAAACGAAGCAATTATTATCCGACGATGACGACTGTTTTTTTTTTTTTTATCGCGACGAGTGTATTCCTCACCACGTGACCATACATCTTACGATAAACCTTTCGTTAAGTAAATTAGACATATATATATAACATGTCCTTATATTTATTTATTATTTCGTCGTTTAACCCAATTGCGACTCGATCATAACCTGATGAAGGTTAATTTGACCTTTATGTATACGTATATATACACATATTACATAATTATTAGTGACATTTATTTCGTAAAATGCAAAGGTGGGCAAGTTAATTGAAAAAATTAACTTAGTTAAGTTAAGTTAAGTTAGCCTAAATGCCTTCAGTTAAAAGTTAAGAGTTAACCAAAAATAAATTTAAATGATTAAGTTAAAAGTTAACATTGAAAAAATGTTAACTTAACTCAGTTAAAAATATGTTAAATTTTTTTTCATTTAACATTTATGTCTTAAATTTCGAGACTTTTTTTTTTTTAATTATTCAAATATTTAAGAATAAAATTCCCACTATTTACTTTTTTTTTAAAATTAGGTACCTACTAGTTAGAAATTTGTAGGTACTACGACACAATTTCTTGTCTATTACGTGTTAACTTAAATAAATGATTATAGAAATTAACGATTAAAAGTTAAGTTAAGTCAATGATAATTTAATCTAATTCAGTTAATTAGTTAATAAACAAATTATTAATTAACTAGTTGAGTTAAAAGTTAAACAAAAATTAACTTTTCAACTAGTTAATGCGGATCATTGGTTAAATGTCGTCGAGAAACGGTATGAGTAAGACTTATATTATTTTATTCGATACTATCTCGTGCTGACCACCGAGAGTAGCCGCGGTGCAGAGAATTTTTAACCTAACCGCACGGACGTTCAACGAACCGGAAGGAAAATAAATAGAAATTGCAATCCGTCCGGTATAAAAAAAAATATTCATTTGCGTGCCATACCGAATTTTTTCGAATCCCGATGGAAATCTGTGTACACGGAAACATACTTAAATGCGTACCTATACGTATATATATGCGTGTGTATTTGAAAATATTACACGTATTATAGACTCAACATATGCGTATAAATAATATATTATGTGACCGGCGGTAGTGGAGAAAAGACGACTATCTAATTCACTCTCGAGAAAACGACACCAATATATATATATATATATAATACGTATATATTATATATAGGTCATTCGGGGACAGGGATGCTGCGAGATTAAACGAGGGACGCGGTGGCGAAGAAGCAAGCGCGGGGCGTAGGTCGCGTAGCGGCACGTGATAAAAGCACCGCAACGCCAATCTCCGGCGTAGGTCGCACCCTCACCCCTGCGCCGCTCCATGCCCGAAGGGCGCTTGAATAAGAAGCTATTTTTTCTCATCAGCCCGGCACCGCCCCGAGTCGATGAAAGTTCGCTACTTTTCCTGTTGACTTTTATTCGGGTTTCACCATTCCGACCGCGTGCGACCGCCGTCTAATTACTCGCACCCTCCTCTCACCCAACCCCATACACGCGTCTTATCCCTTCGCCAAGCTCTACGCACCCCGCCGTCCGTCTGTCCCTGTAAAGATTTACCTATCTGTCGTCTCGCCCCGTCCCTTAAAAACGTCCTATCGACGGATCGCCATTCGAATTCCGTCTGGTCGTCCGTTATCGCCATCGTCCTTGTAATATAACATTACCACGTGCACGGAACACCGTAGAAATGTCCCTTAAGGTGATAACAGTCTGTTTACTAAAACTGACGACGGGTTTTGAAGTTATCATCGAACGTAAAACTAACTTGAGGACCCGCCTTGAAGGTAGTAACGTTAATTCCGCTATATATGTATGTGCATTGATTAATGCAAGCATCTTCAAATCACTGATTAAGATGGTGATTACAGAACAATATCTGTTATCAAAATTTGCCAACAGCTGTTATTTTCAACATCCAAGGTCACCCATTTACTTTACACAGAAGCCACATTCGTATTTCTCTCTAATCACTTCCTCCCCTTTTCCACATCCCATAAATCCAATGGTTTGGAGCCCATTTCGGCAGTATACGGGCAATTTCGCGCGACGAACGGGAACGCAGTCGATTTCCGTGCTTTAAACGAGAGTAGAAAATGTAGAAATGTTCATAAATATATTTTAACCATTTCAAATGTTACGCGGACACTATGAATGTGATCTGGCTATACAGAAGAAATTTAATTTGATTTTTTCTTTTTTTTTTTTTTTTTTTCATTACCAATATTAAATGGTGTTGAAATTTTTACAAATCACGATTAATTTAAAATAAGTAATGCCGAATACGGTATTTTTTTATTGAAAATATGGAGACATTTTTAAATATTAAGAGGACACTGTCCCCGCATTTGTTGTTTTTGTTTTACATACGCATAAAGTAGCAAATCTACGTACCACCTCCTTCTTACTACAGTTTATTTATAATTAATAGTAGAGAAAATTTACTTATTACAAAATTTATAGAGGAGAACATAAACTATGCCGTATTTTTAAAACTAGTTATATGCATTTAAATAAATAAGTTATTCAACTACTTATAACTTGTTTAAAAATAAAATTTAAAAAGAACTCCATGCTACTGCATAGTTTATGTTCTCCTCTATACATTTTAATAATAGGTAAATTTACTCTAATATTAATTATACACAAACTGTAGTAAGAATGCTTTAAGTAGATTTGCTATGTTATACGTATGTAAGATAAAGACAACAGAAGTGTTATTTAACCTCCTGTTAAGTTACAAAAATAATACATAAATCCCGATAAATCATAAATTAGCGTTAGTGATAAGTTATCGTACGGATAAAAATGATGGAAGCGGTGACGGGGTAGTTCTTTTGAAAATAGTGTTATTCGTTTTTTAAATTTACAAATGTAATAATAATTAAGAGTTTAATATTAAAAAATAAATAAATACTTAAAGAGAATTGTACTAATTTATAATAAAATCAATAGTGACATAACAGTGTTAAGTATACGAGTATGATACCGTCTGTAATGTGAATTAATTAAATATAGAAGAAAACGTCATAAAATGTAATATTTTAAATAACTTTAATAAACAATAATTTTATATTAACATTCCAAAAATCAAAATAGAAGTACATAACTAAAAATAAATAACAAAATCAACAAATTTTATTTTTATTTTCCCAGAAAATTATATTTTTTGAAAATTAATTTAATTTAGTTCCTCGAATTTTTTTCTATTATTAACGACCTTACCCATATTTTCCAGAAAACCTCCTGCTTTTTCATTTTTATTAATTATCATTTTAATGTTTTTAGATATTATCGGATTTAAGCAATAATATAATATATATAAATTATAATTTATTTATTTACAATATCTTTGAAATCGAAGTTAAATATATAATATTGATATAAATTTACATCATTTAAAGATGTAAAAATCAAATGTCTACGTAAAAGTATAATATAAAAATATAAATAGGTACACAAATAATATAAAAATAATTGATGTGTATCTCATATTTTTTAATTTTATCTTGTATTATTTTTATAGGTTTTTTTTAATCTAACTTACAAGTTATATATATAATATAAGCATTACCATTGATAATGAAACTATTATTACTTTGTAAAAATGACAAAAATGTAATTATAAGTAAAACAATACGAATGAAATGTTCATAATTTTATTCGTCTTTTTTCATTTTCGTCTTTTGAAAGTAATGGAAAAAGGGGAAAAACAATTTTGTTTGTTTGGTTTTTATTATTTGGGACAGGACAATATTTATAAGTTACGAACAAAACTTTTCAGACTCTAGTATTCAACATATTTTATGCAAATATTTATAATAATTTCATTATTGTACAATTTAACATGTATATACGTATAAATTCATTGTATAAGCATTACGATTATTGGAATGGCGAAAACACATAGCCTTTTACATTTAATTTTGGTGCTATTTTTTTTATTTATTTTTTTTTTTTTGATAAAATCTGAATAAAAATCCAATAAATTTAAGAACAAAAAATACAACGTGAATTTGTATGAGCAATGTGTTTTCTTCGCATTCACGTTTTCACATACGATAATATAAACAGTATAATAGGAGACGTGTGCACAGCAATTACGATTCAAGTACTGTTGTAGAAGTAAAGTTCAAAATCAATATTTGGCCACGATAAACTTGCGGAATTTTCGATTCGAACGGACTCGTCGACTGACCGTCGTTAATAATAATTGATCTGAACGTCGTTTGCGCCACGCATTTATCCGAATACGTAAATTAGTATTCTGATATAGGTGTGTGGGTAGGATACAGACTATAAATAGACATAATATATGCGGTGATAAAATACTGAAGACGAAGAGCACTGTCGTAGATAAGCAACTATTTGAGAGAACGACTGAAAATCGGGGAAAACGTAGGTGATCGAACACAAATAATCCATATTATGAATGATTGACAGGACTGTGGACTGAGGAGAGAGGTGTATAAATTAAGAAGGTAGGTGACCAAGGATGCAGTAGGTAATCGAAAATTAAAAATATTCAATCCTCTGATTTCTTATGTATTGTAAAAAGTAATTCAATTGATTGGATGAACCTATTGTATATTTTTATTCCAAAAAATATTGTATTTAAGCAGGTACCTATACCTTTTTTAGATTATTTATGAAATTAATATTCATAGTGAAGAGATGGGGCAATTTTTGAAAGTAGTATATATATTATCTCTATTATATACCTAACGTCGCCTTAACGATTGGTTATGTATTCTATATTGTCTGACAGAGTTAATATGAAATCATTAAGACGCTAAACTGACGACATTATGTGGTAAGAACATGTCACCGCAAAACTGTTAGACTTTAGTAAAATTTTTAGAGCTAAAACACTGATTTATTATATCAAATCGATAGATGGTAACATTTTGGAATGAACCTCATTTTAGTTTTTAATTTAATAATTAGGAAACTAATTATTAAAATCTGAAAAAGTAAAAAAAATAATAAAAATCATTTTTTAAAACTATAATAACTTTTTCAACACGTTGTGCTCTGCCGATTCGATAATAAATGTTTTTTAACTTAAAAATTAATACAAAAGTACGGATAGGGGACTATATTTAAGTAACTTTTAAATATTATACTTAAACATTAATAAGTTGTTAGATTTATGTATATCTGAAAAAAAAATTTTAAATGTATTTAAGACATATTTGTAATAACTTTATCTCGATTAAATCGTTTGTTAGTTGTAAGACATCGCAATTGTTTTTCCAGTCTACTATTAAAACCAATAATGCACATTAATGCGTATAAATGTATATTATATTTATGTATACGCTATATATAGATTCTATTAATATATATATATAAAAAAAAAACATAGTCATTTCAACCATCACTGCATATATGGTAGATAAATATAAGAAATGGTTTGTGACTTACCGATTTTTTACAATCCAGTGTTATTGAAAACATATTTATTTTTACGCCAACATTATGCTAAAAACCCACAAGACTTATCTTTTAAGAATCGTATGACAAAAGTGATGACTGAACACATTGTGTTTATTTAGGCGTTTTAAACTTAAATTTCGTATAGGTATATTTAAGAACTGATAGTGTATATCTTTAACGTATAAATTGATTATTATAATATACGTCAATTTATTCATGGATATTGAAATGGTATGCAAAATTTCACCATGCAAACTGATATTTATGAGTTTAGAGTAAAACGTTTTCATATTTTTTTTGTACGCATATATATATATATATAAATATGTATATTATTGTAACGAGTTTGTTAAGTTTATGTACAAAAATGACTTAGGAAATGATATGCCCCGAAGTGTAGAACGCGTTCAACAACGGATATCCCGTTCGTTTGCTTGTATGACAAAAATATAAATAGCATACGTATTTTTCAATTTGAACGCAATAAAAATGTAAACAATTTTTAAATGTATAAAATGATTTGATGAAAATAATAGATAAAAATCGTTTGCATGGGGTAATTATTTGACACAATAAAGTTGAGAATAATAAGTTAAATTTTCTACTACGCGGTATTTCATATATATTTTATTTTCGCGTTTTCAGAATAATTTAATGGTATTCAAAAAAAAAAAAAAAAAAAAAAGAAAAGAACTCCACGTCTATTAAATATTTAAAAATGTAATAATAAAGATAAGTTTATGATAATGAGTAGAAAATAATTCAAGACAATGTTTAAAACATATTTCATATAGAAAAACTTATGTATGTATATTAATGGTGATGAGAAAATAATGATATTTCATCAACGATTTACCAAATTATTTTCTGTAATATTTTTGAACGAAATAGCAAAACTATATTATATTAAATTAAAACGAACTGCATATGATATTGGTGGAATAAATTTGATTTTTTTTTTTTTCAAAACTTCAAATAAAATAAAAATATATAATAATTTATCGCCCTGGGGTTACTACTTATACTTTTTAAATACTTACATTTTGTTTGAAAGTTTTTTACTCGAGTCAATTATTTATATATTGTGCGATTGGTCGAAATAATATACATTACCTACCGTTGTGTTTTCTACTGATAATTTCAAGATTAATTTATTATAAAGATCTCATTGGTTATTAATTCATTTGCCTGGCATCCCCTTATTGATTTTCGGGTCTAGATCGATGTCATTTATTTGTATATGTTTGTGCTCTTTGTTCCGTCGTTTGTACTCAAAACCTCTCGGACTTACCCCAAAATTTGACTGGGAGTGCTGGAGATTTGCTAGTACATCCACATTTTGATTTTTGGATCCGGACCGATGTCAATCGTTTTTATTTGTTTGTGCTATTTATCGCGTCACTTTGTTAAGCACAAACGAAGTAAAAATGATTGACATCGATTGGGACTCAAAATTCGTATATGGGCTACAGGAAATATGCACCCCTCAATTTGGATTAGAGATAACTCCGAGGTACTTTGAGCACAAAAGACGGGACAAATAGCATAAATAAACACAATTAAGTGACACCAGTTTTGTCCAGAAATTCGACAGGAGGGGAGGGTGCTGGCATATATAAGATAAGGATACGTTTGAGGAGATTAGAGTATAAGTGACGGAACAATAAGCAAAAACTTATAAAATCAGTCTGGACCCAAAATTTCATACGCGGGGTGCCGGAGACATTGACCTAATAATTAATATATTATATTAACAGTTTTACTTCCTTTTATTTCCCGAACACTAACATGCTCAGGTTTGCACCTTCACATATTAGGAGAGTGAAAGATGGTTTTTGATAGCTACGACAAGCATAACTACCAAATAATTGAATCGGTTTAGTATTTATGGTCGCATTGCATCAGAGAAAAATGTCGTTGACTACCACATTTGCTACCCGGGAACACGTGTGCCGAAATATGCATTTCGACCAGTCGATCAGAGTCGGCCATTAAGGTTAAGTTACGAAAAATATGACTATAAACACATGAAAATAAAATTGATGAAAAAAACGGACGTTTTTTCATATAGCTTACAAGACTTGTGAGGATTGTTATAAAAATAGTTTTTACTTTCAACTCGGAAAATAGTGAAATGGCAGGTGTTTTCGAATACAATATGAAATGTTGTATGTGACAAAAAACAATGACATTTAATGTGGTCGAGCGGATTTGCTATTCGTATATTGTAGAAACAAAAATAATGATAATATCGAATGAAATAGAACGCGAAAAACGTCAACTGTCTGCTGTCGATGACCTGCGCAATTCCTAAGACCCCGAGGGCCAACGCCGAGACTAGTGTAAACACATAATAATTCTCGAGTGTATGACAAGCGAAAAGGAGGATGTACGAAACGGCCAGTACAAGGACGAAAAACATAATATATATATATATATTTTTTTTTCCCCCCCCGAGTTTTTCGACAGACGGATAGAAAATGATAAATCGGACCGATTAGGTTTTTTCGAGCGAGACGAGAGGAGGAAATGCGTATAAAAATAAAATACAAAACTGTCTATAGCGCTCCGCGGTCGATGAATCATCCTTGTGCTCCCGGTCCGGAAGGATAAAGGTTACGAGGAAAACACAAATTATTGATAAATTACTGCTCGACTAACTTCCCTCCTATGGCCGCAGACGAGTACCGACGTATACGCGTACGCACGATCGAAAATGCTAATAAACGTACAAATATACCAACACGAATAATCACACCCGTCCAAATAAAGATATTTGTGTTGACATTGCTGCTTAAAGGACCACTATATATCGTATTATCATGTTTCTTCGTTATACACGATATACCTGACAATTTTTTTCTATAGGCAAATATCGAGGTGTTATAAATATAACCAAGTTTTCGAATATTTAAACATTTTAACGACATCTGACCGGTAAACGTAATATTTTATTATTTTATATTGTTTCATATATTGTCCTGGACAATAGAAAAAATTCGCCTAGATCTGCTGGAGCTGCAGCCCACGGGTGTCGGCTATCGTCTCTTCGGTCTCCGAAGAAGATATAATATTATATATACGTATATACAGTGTCATTGAATTTCAAAAACGTTTCTGCCGTTTCGAGCAAATTCGCGATTGCTATAATATTTTATTCCGACTCGTACAAATTTTCCATTATTTTATTAGTTTTTGGTATAAAACTACTATATAGGGAGTATAAAAAATTGATCTTCTGTATAAATATACGTACCTGCCACTAAAATGAATTTTCTATCAAAAAAATATTTACCCAAAAATTCATACTAAATCCCTCTATCCCAAAAAGCTTATACACACATAAAATTAACTAAATCTTCGTAAAACTAATGCAGTCCTATAATAAAGGTGCCTTATACATATAAAATCTAAAATATAATTATTTTAATGTCTATACGTTTTCATTTTTTCCGGAGTATTTAGATCATCCTTTTTGGTCATTTTTATTTTTATATTTAAAAATTCAAAATTAAATTTTTCGAGCTCAGATTTCGAGTATTATTTTGTCTTAAATATATTTTTTGATATTTTAGGGCATTCATATATACGAGCTCTAATCATGACCTATTGGTGCTATTGTACCGATTTTGAATGTTTACATATTTAACTTTAAGTTAAATAGATCCAAAATTATTATACATAAAATGGATCCTACATATTTTACATATATATGTATATATATATATATATATGTTTGATGCTTATTTTCAAAAATAATTTATTTATGATTAAAACCGCAGGCAATAAATTAAAACGTTTTAAATACAAGAATGCTCTACAAATTACGATCATGCTATTTATGGTATATTCGATTAAACTCCTAAATATTTATACATAATTTATCAATCTGACTAATTTAAACTCAAACCTAATTTAATATAACCACGGATTATTAATGAGTAATTCAAATGCAATAGGATCGAATTACCAAAACCGTAAACACCTATAAACCACACGTGATAAACACCTTAGGCTGATGGATGAAATATGGTAGACGTGCGAAACGAACGTACAAGAGGTTTATTAAATTTAATATCAATAATACAGTAAATATATGTATATATACTACCTATATACTGACACTATGTCTGTATAATGTAGGTAAACCAATATCATAATACAATATTGATTATTGAAATACTAACAGACCGTAAGAAAACTTTTTACTCTATTTAATCTGGGATCGTGGAATCGGAACTAAAAGTATCATGACCGTCAATTTTTAAAATGCAAACGCAGGATATGGTAAAATTGTCTGCAAATAAAAATATATTTAAAGTTATTTAAAAAAAAAAAATCGATAATTCTATGGCATGGTCCGCAATTGTTTGTGATATTGTTTACTAGCTCAGCAATCCTTAAACGTTAAATAACGTTATCACTGAACACTTTACTTTTATCACGGAATCGCGCAATTCATTACAAAATGTACACGAGATAATATTTTATTTTTATCATTGCGAATTTATATATAGTCTCACAGACATAGACCTGTATTTGATATTTTTCACTAGACCTGGTGACTGCATCTCCCGTCCGTTTTCCCTGCTCCATATAATATAATCGTATACTATATTATAATATTATTACCTGACATAACCTAAGAAATAATTAATTTAATATGCATCGTTAAATTAAAATTTCGGAAGCATACTTTTTGACGGCAAGGTAGGCGGTGATAACAAACGAGTACTGAAAATTGCACGCTGAATATAATTTCTAATAAACTGGTCCGTTTACTCAAAACTTAAACTACCGAGCCTACAAAATCGTGGAGATACGGATCGTGATTAATAACGTTACGTAATATTATGTTAAGCGAGATTTAGACAAAAGAAAACAAATGTATTACAACAGATCCTTAACAATAGTTCCGAAAACGTCTTTTCGTATTATCACAACATTAATTACTCCCCGCTTCATAATGTCTTGAAATGTTATATTTGTAGGATTCCGTTTAGGGATCGCCAAAATTCAACCGAAATAATATTAATGTAAATTGTCGGTTTTCTGACAGACCTGCTCGTATATACTACTCGTTTAAGAGTTATTATGTTGATATGGTTTGAGTTTTCCCAACAATGCATACGCACCTATACAATTATACAAATCGCAAAACATATTTTGAATTTGTCCAATAGTATTACACAAAATTGCTATGAAAATCATATAATTTATACAATGTATAGTGCATCTTTACATCGACGGATTAAAAATATTATTTATATTAAATTTTAAATATAATTCAATTGAATAATTATGAAATAAAACAAAACAAATAGATCGAATACATTTGAACACAAGCAACCGAAAGTATGATAATATTGCATAAAAATGATATGAAAAAATTACTCCATATTATAAGCATTATGTTAAATTTTAAAAGTTCTTAATTGAAATCGTGTATATATATTTACAAAAATATATTACGACTAACAAAAAGCACAAATTTGTCTAGTGGATTAAATTTATTGAAAAAAAAAATATTCAAAAAGAAAAATGTGTAGATATGTGAATTATAACATTATGATGGTAAACTAATTAACAAATTATTATTTAAGATACTTATTGAAAATAATTTACATTTTCAGAAAACAATAAACAGATAGGTGATACTTGAATAATTAGGTTTGGAATATTATAGCATTTTGTATAGTTTTTCTGTAAAATAGGAATGGCATGAAAGATATATATAGAAATATATATAGAAATCCGTTTTTCTGTGGACAAAATATTAATTTTATATAATTCAATATTTTTCCATTTTTAGTGTACATATGGGAAACCGGCTTAATATGATATACCAGGGCAATATGACACATCATCATATTTCCAATCATGATTGGAAATATTGTTATTTGATAACCAAAGAGATTCATTATATATACATTATAAGCTACTTGATTTTATTCATAACTTTGATAACTTTATATATGTTTTATAAAAGAATTGATAAATAAAAATGTGTTTTTCGTGATATCGATGTTTTTTATCATTTTATTAAATTAATTTAAAAAAATAAAAAAGGTAAATACTTTTATTTAACTTTTATGCTATCCTATATTGTAGAACAAAATGTGAGCTCTGATCTACCCATATATTAAACATACCTACTGGTATTAATTATATGATAAAATAGTCTTAAAAAACTTTCATAATATCGGTCAAAATGACATAGTGGTATGTCGTTTTACACAAGTTATAATTTATACAATATATACACCTACCTACCAATGTTTATTTAAATTTAAACTTCGATTTATTTTTAGAAACAGTGGTATCAAATTATTGTCATAAATCCAAACGACAATCGTGGTCAAAAATTTAATTAAAATATACCTTTACCTTTGATTATAATAAATGATCATCATATTAGTAGAGCATTTAAGAATAATATGGTATTAGTGATCTAAATTTTATATCAAATATTGTTACAGATTATTTCATTTGTTTAAATAACAAAAAAAAAATTAAATATTAAATTTAAAAACTAATAAATAATATTTGTATGGATTTGCAAAAATGTAATTTATGAAAGTATGTATGTTATTTTGGCCGACCCTTCGGTGTAAAACGACACAGTACTTGTGTTATTTTAAAAAATTAAGTTTTTTTTGAATAAATAATACATTTTTTTAAAATTTGTTCATCTATATTTGTGTACGGTATAGAAATAAGTATAGTATTACAATTTCAGGTTTTAGCTTATAATATTAATTTTTTAAAATGGTATGTCATAGTAAGCCTGTCTTCCCTATACTTACTATTCTAAAGTAATTTATATAGGGCATACATTTACATAGATAAAAATGAAAAAAACTTCGTAACACATTTGGCGTTTGTTTCAAATTGTAACGCCATGTAATGTTGAAAATGTCAAACGTCAAAAAGTATCGTTTTCCAAGATTATATATTTTGGGCATATATATATATATCAACGTTTTTAGAGTAATTGTAAATAAACATGTGCATTTTTTTTTTTTTTTTTTTGCAATAATTCTTTAAATTTGAGTTCCGCATACAAACTATGTATGTATATATATATATATATATATAATTATTGATTGTTGTTTAAGTGATGAAACAAATTTCGGCGGCCGATTCGTTTATCGGAAATCGATCGTATCTAGCGCCACCGGTGTTACCACGTTTTTGCCGGTCTAAAATAACGCCGATGGACGCATTCGTTTGCGCCGATATTATTATTTAACGAGCTGTGCGTTCGCGACACGGGCCGGCGTTACGCTGGCAGGGGCTAAGTGATTGATCGTGCGCGACGGACACGACACTTTGGCATTTCGACAGAGTTTTCAGCTTTTCTACGTACATCCGACAGCTCGTCGTGGTTCGTATATGTGTACGACTACAAGGCGACCACCGCGTGTTTATATTGTCGAGAAATGTTTTTTCTTTCGAATCGAAATGACCTATATAAGACGCCATACTAACTTCACTGACCATAAAGCAATATGTACCGGAGAGCGCATATATGTCAAAATCGCAATTCGCAAGGTCGCGTTTTGGTGATTGGTGAATTTCCATGAAAATTTTCAAAAAGTCGAATGTCTCGAAATTAAGTGTACCTACTGTTTTTTTTTTTTTTTTTTATTAAATACTTTAAGTTTGTAATCGTTTAAAGTACAGATATTTTAAACTTAAATTTTAGTACTGTGTTATTAACTTTAAAATTACTATTCCAGGAATGATTGTACGATCATTGATCGCAAAATATAATGAAATATAAAATGTAAGACACGTTAACACGTAAAACAATCATAAATATCCATGTTGTAGCGTAGTCAGTATAGCCGTAGAACATTATCAACAGTGTATGACCGACCATTACAACGCCATACAATTAAATATTTTTAATGACTATTTAAAATTTTTAGAAAATTTCAGTGAAAATTAAATTTTCCGACTTACATCTCTACTCGTTATACGCGTTTCTATCGAAAATGTAACGTGAACGTGAATACGACGTTCACATTTTCAAGAAATTTGAAAAGTTTTAGAGTCGTGTAAATTAAATTAAAACGTATTTATTATTTGCCATAAACCTGATTAGATTTACAAATAATTATAAAAATTTAAAAATATGACTCTAAAATACAAAATTCTGTGAGTACCCCAAGAAATGAAAAACCATAATATCCATGAACAGATAAATTTTTTGTAAATGTGTAAGAAAAATTGTTATTATGTTAATAATCAATTAACAATTTAAAATGAACGATCGTGTTCATTTTTTTTAAAAAAACGTGAATATAAACTTGTTCTTTATAAATATACTTGAATGTGAATGTGAAAGCGTTGTATTTTGAAATAAATGTTGTGAACACTGACCTTACTTTAGCTAAGTATACCTATACATTCTTTCATCTAAAATAAAGTACCTATTTAGTGTATTATGGAACGAACTATGTATAGAAATAAAAAGTTCTGTCTAGTTAATATTGATTAAAATAAATATTAATATTTAAATATATTTAAATCTTAGTATTCTCAAGAATATTCCTCCAAAAAATTATTACCGTAATTTTACATCACTAAATGATTTATAATCGATTTCCTTACCAAATACATACATACAAATGAATGTTATATAAACATTATATATTAATATAATCATCATATTTTTATTTTTATTCAATTTTTATAAAATATATTTCTTTTTAATCCTATCCAAATTATTGTCTGTAAAATTAATTAAATACAAGTTAGAGTTATAATCATTATTCTTTTATATATATATATATATATATATATATATGGATAATGACTATTTTAATCTGTAGTAAGTATTTTTGAAAGTATAGTACTTATATTATAATGAAATTAAGTTTATATTTAATAATAAAATATTTTCGGGAGTTTTTATCCTTTTTTCTCTTTTTAATATTTACACTTATTCAAATTTATTACGGACAAGAGGTTTAAAAATCAAATAAACACGGTAAAGGATTTAACTTAATTAAAATGTATAACATTACTTAAGTGGGTAACACAAAAGTGTTCTGATGACCAAACTAAATGGTATAATATTACAGAGCATAAAAATATAACATTCATTTAATTTCAAGAGTTATATTTCAGTAATAATTGGATTGCGTTTCTGAATTTTCGTATTCATATAATATCGCAGTACAATTGAAGTAAAAATAAGAAGTCCACTTTCAAATTCTTTAATATACGAGTGAATACTGTATACTTGTAACTAAAATTAAATTGTAATTTATATTATGACAAATGAATAAATAAAATATTAATAATAATGATAATAAATAAATGGAAAATCAATTTGAGATTCAAAGTTTGAATAATATTATGAAAATCTTACAAAATACGCCTATGTAGTCTGATAATATAAATATGCCTATTATAATTTTTTTAGGTAAATTATAAAATCTAAAATTAAATACTTGTTTTAATAATAATACACTTTAAAAAATACACTCACTATTATACAATATATTTTATGTAATACACAGTTTTCTCTTATCTAAAAAAGAAAAAAAAAATTAAAAAATCAATTACATTATATCACATCACATCATATTAAACATAAAACGTTCACATATCATAATAATAATAAAAAAAAAAAAAATTAGTGAGGTTACGACAATCTGTTAAAAATGTATCACTAATTTTAACATTTGAATGACTGCCTGCAGAGAAAGTGAGGGTGGACATATAATAATTAATATAATTTTTCGTTTTTAAATCGGAATACATCTTGAATGTAATTAAAAAGAAATGTTGAATTTTGCATCGATTTTAGTTGATGTGTTACATATTTAAGAACTGCATCTTCTTTGAAACTCCTTTTGTCATTCATATTTTGATGTTTTAAAAAAATGTGAATTATATTACGATATTTTATTAGACATTTTATGAAAAAATTGTACAGTTATTTAAATTCGGGTTTCAGAAATATATCGTGTTGTTTAAATAAGTTCAATTTAAATACGAGTATATAATATATGCCAGATGACTCGATTAACGGAAAAAAAAAAAAGTAAAATAAACATCGTGGTAAAACTATTAGCTTCATCACTCTGAAATATTGTAGTATTATTTTTCAATTTTCCACAAATCAATACCATAATAATGATTCTTTCATAAATCGGTTTTCAAAAATTATAATAATTTTTGCATAAATATCATAAATGATAGTATACAGTATTTTATGAATTATCAGTACCTTGGAAATTTTAATATTATGATGCCTAGTGGAACTTTTACTTCGCTAAATAAAATAGTCAATTTAACGTACCTATTGTATTGCTTTAGAAGTTTCCAATTGTTCGTTATTATGTACATTGAAATATCACAAGTATTCTATACATGAGCTCAGTAGTTTAGCTTTAAACGAATCAATTATCAAACAATATTCTTATGTAATTTCACGATAATTAAAAATTAAAATTCGGTTAAAACACCGAACACAAAATGTGTACGAATTGTGCACGTGATATATTAATACCGTATGATAAATATTCTAAAATTTTTCAACCGTCCACTTATTCGCAATATATCGAATATATTTATTCGGGAAATTAACTTCCGAAAAATGTGATAAGTGTTTTCCAATGTAAAATCACATGCCAATATTCGGCGAATAAAGTTATTCGGTAGATAGTGATACCGATAGGTGATAGCAATAATAGTGCAATGGTAGAACAAGTTACACTATTGAAACATTGAAAAGGAACTGTATCAGGTGTGCTATATGTGATTTGAGCAAATTCTTAATATAAATAATTCACTTTACGCGTGTTTTCATTGTGTGTACTATTCTCGTAAGTTTTTAGTTATAACATTTTTAATATATATGACGAAAAAAAAAAAAAAAATTACTGAAAGAAAACCTCGTGCCACGAGTTTTTCATTTCGCAAAAAAAAGCACTGCTCCTAAAATTCATATCGGAAAACTGTCATATTTGTTTGAAAACAAACAATCCAATTCGATATCCCGGAAAGATTAAAATGTTTGTTGGTGGAAAACCAGACATTTTCCGGTCTAACGTATGAAGACAATTCAAAATGGGTACCTCGAAAATAATATTAGACAACAATACCTGCAGTCAGGTCAACCCATAAAATTTGTATGGTGTGTT
The DNA here is from genome assembly GCA_025469235.1 of Pemphigus obesinymphae. Lineage (NCBI taxonomy): Eukaryota > Metazoa > Arthropoda > Insecta > Hemiptera > Aphididae > Pemphigus > Pemphigus obesinymphae. The sequence goes on from JAIPRL010004214.1 coordinate 29,926, forward strand.
CTGCGTTCGACTATAAAATATTATGATAGCCATTTAATGTTAACTTTTATTAAAAATGTCGCGTTTGTTATTAGTAATTACAGTATATCGAAGTTTGAGAGAAAATAATATATAATACTGTTAATATTGGTAATTATATTAATAACAAATTCAAACTGTATAATACAATATTGTAAATACAATTTGTCTTTTATTTCCTTGGCTTTTTTTCCTCCTACCAAGAATTATATACACTGCAGTGAATATATTTTATATTCTGAATAATACTAAATGGTCCCCATGAACAAAATACGTTTACTGTCACCTCAAAAATCCGGGCCCGGCCCGGTTGCAATTCACACATGCCCGACCGCCCGGAAAGGAATTGTCGAAAACTAATCATTGATTTCGCCCGAAACGGACCCGGAAGCCCGGACGTTTGTGACTGATTGTACTATTAAAACCAACAGGACACTATCTTTTTGAAACCCGTCCAAGCTCCGGCCCGGACATGTGTGAATGGACCTTTAAACAGACTAACGCACGCGCGAAACTTCTCTCGATATTAAATGCAATTTACAATCGCGGTTCCCGCGGCTAAATGTCCTGGAGACGATGAACGTGTGTAATATTATTTTGGTTATCGACCGGATATCCGCCGGACAAATCCGTGTTCACCGTGAAAAGTACCGAATGACTATACACTCTATTTTCCGATTTGTCCAATATCTCGGCCCGGTTATTATCAGGCTAGTCAACAAACGCGAACGAAAAACCAGGCCTAAAATGTAAAATCGAGCAAATGTCGCCGGGCCGTTCTCCGACGAGGCCATTCGCGCATATCGAACGTACACGTATATATTATGGTTTTTTTTTTTTTTTTTTGTATTTAACGTGTCGGAAACATTGCGTTATAAAGCCTTTTACAACGACGACCGAGGGGTTAAGCCAGGTCGCCGTTATAGATTTAAAGAAAAGATTACGGCGGCCACACCGTAGTGCGAACACGTGTTGTGGTCGGGAAAACGCGGTTGTTGAGCATAGCCAAATGGAGTAGGTACACGGGGGGGGGGGGAAAGTACGCGGAACGACATAAATCCGAACGGAATCGACCTCTAGAGGGGGTCAAGAGTATCGCGCGGATGACACGCACGCGTTATGGAAAGTCGAGTTTCGGAATGCTCACTTTTACAGCATAGGTTTATAGTATCGTGTGTAAAGTGAACTCGCCATTATCGCGTTTTTATATATATTTATATATTCACCCAAAGTTTTTACACCGTAAATATGCACTCGGCGGTTTAACCGAGTTCACCCGAGGGAGTCTTTATTATTGCTCTACAATCATTCCGTCGGGGCCCTAATGTTTTATTTTTATTTTTTCATTTTTTAAAATATCGATTTTTTCCCGAAACAAAGTCGACATCATCACACGGAATACACGATCAACGTACGAAAATGTCTTATCGTATAGAATTTACGGCCGATAGGTGCCGCCGAATCGCGGTCCCTGCAGGTCTAATTCGTCGTGTCCCCGAATCCGTCCCCGTTATGAACCCGTTCATATTCGGGTTGTGACCGACGAACTTAGTACGTAAGCACGGCAAATTAATTTTTTCGAATTTTAACAAAATGTATAAGGTATACTTACACGTTTTGTCGGGACACGAAAAAATCTCGTTTTCAATTGCGGCAAATAGAAAAAACACCATTCGTATAATTTTCGCAACAAATCGAGAAATCGCGTTCAAAAACAGCAAATATGCAAGGAATAAGCTCGTTCGCGTTCCATTTCCTTCACAAAAATCAAAAATTACTTTCCAAAAAATATTTTAAAAAACGGGACCCTAGCTTTAAACGCGAGAAAAAAACTCGCGTCCAATTTGAAGTTTACCAGGATAGCAGGACACAATGCTCAAATACAGGACAATCTCGTAAAATACAAGATCTATGGCCATTTTAATATAGATTAGATATACCGCTTATAATCCATAGTAATAGAAGTAAAATGAACACGAACAAAAATAAATACGTATTTTATTATTATTATTATTCATTTTAAACGTCTACCTACATGCGAGAACGAATGTGCACAGTAAACTCCCTCACATAAGCGTCTCAACGCTTCAAATTAGACCAATTTCCAAAAAAATAATCAACTCGGCTCACATCTGGGGTACACCCAGGTAGAAACAGAAACTAATTCGGCCAAATGGGAACTAATTCGTATACTCTAAAATGGAATCGATCCCTAGGGTGCACAGCAGAAGCCATGTTTGCCGAGAGTAGCAGTTCACCCAAACGATTGGTTCATTCTCATATGATCTTACTGTTTGCGTTTTAGATATCTAAGGTTTTCCGTATATAGTTATCTTTTCAACGGTTTTAAATCAATACTAAGAGATTATAAATTCAATTATAATATTCTAAAATTTATTATAAATTATTAAGATTATTAAAACTTGTCATATAATATCAAACGTCAATGACATTCTTAATTGGACAAAATAATGACCTATATACTTTACTATAACTGTTTATATACATATGGAGATTGAATGGGTACTATATAAAAACGTCACGTTAAACTGAAAATGTAATGTGTTTGATTAAATAATAGAGTTTTATTTAAATAATATTTTATTATTTGTCTGTGTTTACTTTTACAATGCGAAATAAAATATGAGGAATATGAACTTAAATATAATTAAATATGGCCAAAAAAACCATTAAATTTGAAATTGATTCTATAGTATATAGTACTCGATTCAAGTATCGATTTGAGAGTTATATTACAGTAAAATTCGGAAGTTATTTCAGAAGATCAATAAATTATATTATGTGATATTATATTATATATTCAAAGCAAGCGTACCGAATTCACACGAGAAGTATATATTGGCAATATCGTATTTAAGACAAACCGCGTATACTAAATTTACATGTAAAATAGATAGGGCTAAATTTCTAAGTACACCATGTATCTTAGTTATTAATCGAGACGGGTTAAATCAAATCAGTTAAATTTGTTAGTAACAAAAACATGTTTTCATCGAACACAATAAAAGATGATGATCGTGGAACGAAGTATTACGGTTTTTATTCTGTTGTAAGTTACACTTGACTAATGTAGAAAAATTACACAATTATCTTTTTATAAAGTGGATAAACATAAAACTGTTAGAATTATCTGAAACTACAATGTGATTAAGTAGTTTTAATAGATGAAAAATACATTTTGAAAAAAATTTAAAAAGCAACAATATATCGCTCGAGGGTAGAGCAATAAAAAATGTTACAGTTCCCGGGGTGTTTCGATATACTTATAGCGTTTATTGATTATGACATTTAAAAATCAAATGTTAATTGTATAATATATAATTTTAGATTTTTGAATACAAACAATTGTAAATTAAATACGTAATTTTAGAATATATTTTATATAAAAAGGATATAATACGACAAAAAATTTAAAATAATTATGATTATAGTAACATTTTTAAACGGATAGATAACTTCAGATAACTGATAAATGATGGTAGGTTTACCAATAATTTGAAAAAATATTTTTTTTAAAAGGTACTCCAAAAAGATGAGTTATTAAGTACTGATGCTTTTTTTTTTTTTTTATAAAAACCTGTATTAAAATACTATACACTTACAATACCGTATATACATTATTGTAAACAATATAATATTATTATGATTTATTTAAACGTAGAAGTAATAATGTCAAAGTCTAACAACATATGGCAATACACGAGTTTTAAAATGTGTTGGAAAAACTATTAAATCCTCGACGTCAGAAAATATTTTATATAATATGTATTTAAATACATTTAAAAAACAAGAACTTCATCATGGCGTGATATTCACTTAACACGTGCACACCCATCCATTTAACCAGATGATGATAATATTCTAGAACGATCCATTGCGGTGCATGGGAGGAAACGCACGCGATAAGAATTGCATAATATTATAAAACTATTGTACCGATACAATATTACGTATAATGTTGAATGATAAATCAATTGAAATATGTCAATATATTACTAGTGCATTATAAATATGTGTATAATCAACGTGTTTATATTATATTTATCGATAATATAGAGTTTATTACACTGCAAAATGCTGAATACGTGCGCTACGTTCACTTATCCAGTCGATGTATTTTGTATTTTAAATTTTTTTTTCATTTTACACATCCCATTTTCTTGTGACGGAAAGTTAATGTATTATGTAACATTTTTCATTTTAAACGATTATTCGGATTATCGTGTATGTTTTCGATGGTAGTCCTTATTTTTAAATTTGTTGTTTTAAAATAATATTGAAGATTATATATTTTTTTTTTTTATAAATATCGATAGTTTATATGACTTATAAACATTTTTATTTTAATGTTTCAACGTATTAAAAATCAAAATATAAGTAATTAGAAAGTATAGGTACAGTGCAGTTATTCGTCTCGTAAGAGCCAAATAGTCATAAACTATGAAATAAAAATTGTAATTTAATAACTGTTTATTTTATAATCGTGTTACAAATATAATATATAGTTAAATATAAACAGGTGTGCATCGATACTTAAATAGTTAACAATAATAATATATTGTAGTGCCAGTATACTATCGTTTACTTGCCTTATTTTATACAAAGAAAAACAATAACAATGAGTAATAACAAAACAATGCGAACATATTAAATCACCCGAAATTTTCATCATAAAATAAAAACAAATGTTTAGAAAATAATATTATTATTTCGTTACTATTTTACGACGGAGTCTTATATACATATTTTTTATATGCTAAAACGTAAAAAAGTCGAGGGCTAGCGTTTATTCAGTGTATGACGTTCATGATGGTGTTTCAACACCCCGACAATTTTAGAGTATTTATATATATTTATTTTTACCCGTTTCAAACGTCAAAATAGATGTTCCAGCGTGAGAAAATGTGACAAATATCTGAAAATGGATGTTATGACTGGTACATTTTTAGAGACGATTCCCATATTTGTATGCTCACAATAGTATCATGAAATGGTTTATATATATATATATCGTATTGTGAAGGATTTACAAATAGGAAAATAAGAGTGCAATATAGTCGCTATACGCACACCAAACAATTTATTGTAGATCCTGAGAAAAACGTCAAGTGGGAAATGAATCATTCGGAAATATACTTTCCTTTTTTTTTTTTTTTTTTCATCTATACGATCATTTTTTTTTTCCACTACAGAAGGTGTGTTCCGAAAGTTTATACATCGAATATTTGACATAGGTAATATTTTATACAAGTAATTTTTTCCTGTAGTTTATACGCGGACAAGGAGCGCTTTCGGATAATGTCGAAAAATTGAGTGGAATTTACTGCATACGAGTTTCTTTAAATCAAGACGTTGTTGGTCGTGATTTATAGACAATATCGATTTCTCCCGAGAATAAAAAATTCCTTTGATTATTTATTTTATTTCATTTAATATAATTTATATGTTATTATTTTAAATAGTGATATTTTCCCACGATTAAACCACTACTATTTTTTTTTTTTTTTTTTTTTAGGTATAGTTTAAATGCACAAAATGTCCTGTGCAAATATATAAGTTTAACAAGTAAATACACGTGTAAGTTAAAAAGCTAAAAAATGTAATACGATTTTCTTTATAAAATATTACTATTATATTTCTAATTGCAGTATTCCGAAAATTTTAAATATCGGCTATACATTTTTTTTTTTTTTTGAACTTTATATCATTTTGTTTCGAAAACGTGGCAGATAAAAAAATTTCAAGTAAATTGTGCTGCCGATAAGGATTTCAGGATAGTTTCAGCCCAAATTGTACTCGATTCTATCCTTTTATCCTCTAGATATATATCATATGCAGGCTTTTTTTCGTAAAAATGGCTGAGTATAATATAATAGTTATATCTAGCTGTATGTGCTCGTAAAAAAAAAAAAAAAATACCACTGCACATCGCACAGTACCTATATATCACGAGCTCTATTTTTTCCGCTCGCGTTTTTCAGGTCCTTTTATCGGTAAATAATGGCCCGGTCGATTATCCGATATCCGATGCATTATAACTGCACGACACGGTTCGTTCACTGTACAATGCAGCAGTAATTTTTTTCATAAATAAATCCTTCCGATAGCCACTTCAAATTAGCTTTGTTCGAAAGATATAATACACCAATTGAATACATGCAAATGACGTACTTTTGTTTCAAATCGTATTATCGCGTACATCGAAAACACTGTATACATGTAAATCCTTGTTAAATACGAGTGTGTGCATTGCTGTACTATGTTCTTCAAATATTGATAACGAATCACCGTTATACGGATTATATAATAATATTATCAAGTCCGATTCGTGAAAAAAATGTACGTTTCAATACTATCGTTGTTTGTAAAGACATTTTTGTAATACGTATAAGAATATATATAAGTAATATAATATGTAAATTTTAAAAACGTGGTAAAATCTAAATGAATATAAAATGTACAGTTAAAATATAATGAAAAAATATTTCATGGTATAAATACATTAAAACTACTCTTGATGAAATGATCGCAGTATAATATATTTTTAATACATTCTTTCTATATAATATATTAATAGATATTATCTGTTGGAGCATTATTTTAAAATTATTAAGTAAATAAAACAAAATGTATTATTTTAATGTTCACACAAAGTCTTTGTATATGACTTTTAGACAGTCCGGATCATTTAACGCTTTGAATCTTTTCATATTTACAAATCATACGTTACGGTATAGTTGTACGATTTTTATATCCCATATTAAACGATTATTATCTCATTTTAATCGAATAAGTATGTATACCTATTACTTATATAGTTATATATAGATAATAACATGTAATTTGTTTAAATTCAATAAATTGATTTATTTTAAAAAGTCTGCATTATAATTTCATAAATATATTCATAAAATTTCTAAATATAATTTATAACATTAATGTGTCAATAGGCTAGACTCGATATATATGTAATTAGTGTTCATATGGATGTACATTGTACCTACATTTTAAACACAACAAAATTGAACTTAAATTGAAATGTTTACGTTTTGAACGTCTATAAGAAATTATTCCCAAAGGTTTAATAAATATACTTGAATTTCCGACACGAAACTGTTATTGGTAAAAGTTTCTATTCAACAGGATAAATTACAATCTTAATCACATCAGATAATATACAAATAAAAATGAAAAAAAATCAATATAATAAGCAAACATTTCGATGAATAATTAATATTCATTAAATAAATAAAAATCTTAATTAAAAATAAAATGATTTGACAAATTTAGTGTCGTCTTCTCTATGCCCATACACAAAAATAATTATTTTTACTTCAGTTCATATACGGGATAATAATGGCTAAAAATAACTTTTTTAAATTACCAATATTATAGATACTATAAAAAAGTAATTTAGAATTTTCCAGTCAATATGTTGTTTGAAATTTGAAAGTCACTATTACAGTTTATGTATTTTTACTGTAATAATATAATAAAAATAGTACAAAAATCAGCATACATATAGTAATTGAAAAAGTTTACACTATATAATACGATTAACTTTTAATGAAATATACACATACATACATTATACATTTTGTTTTTTTTTTTGTAAGAATATTAAAAGTTTTTGGTGTAACCGTTAAGATCCTTATTTTTTTGAAATTAGAAATTCCACAATTGATCAATATATTATTATGCTTATAGTTCCTATATATATATATATATAAAATATATTGTTACCATATTTTCAATAAATTGTTAAATTATCAATTATAGTTAAATACGTAATTTGTTTAATCAATAGTTATACATTAAAAAAAAAAAAAAAAATCAATTTCAAAATTAATATTATATACATACGAATTGCCAAAAGAATGAACGAAATAAAGAATATATTCAACCATCAAGCAATATATTGGTTTTTATACTATATGTAGATATGATTCAGATATTATATTTTACTCTTATATATTATGATTAAAATGTTTTAACATTATTCAATTTTTTAATATTGTTTAAAATTTGATTTACGGGAAAAATAATCGTAAATTCGTTGGAATATTCATTGTATTAGAGTACAATATATGTACATAATCACTATAAACAAATCAAAATATGAGTGCATAATATAAACATAAACATAAATGATTGTGTAAATCGAAAATGTTTATACGATTATTAGAGGTGAGTTTTTATTTATTTTTTTTTTTTGGATTGAAATCGCCGTGAGAAGTCTTAAAGTTATCATTCTAATGTATTATACGGTATTTTAAATTGTATTAATAACTGCAGTAGGTACTAAATACATTGCCAGTAAATTTGATTGGAAACGCGTATTTTTCAACGGAATTCCATTTTTTTTTTTTTTTTTTTTTTTTTGTCGAGACAATAAATAATTGGTGGGGGGGGGAGGCGCGTGAAAAATGTCAATGGATAAAAGTCAGAGGACATTCCCACTGTAAACTTTGATCACTTCTTAGCTCTAAATCACAGTCGATATTTACGAGCTTAGATAGAGACCTGCCATACAATTCTTTTACGCGTAACGGTTCTACCGAGGTAACGTTTTATTTTGTCGGCAGAGTTTTAGTCAAAGGCATCAACCACGTGAAATGATTGATGCGCACGCAATCCGAATACTTTTCCGTTACTTAGGTGTACAAAAGTATATATATATATATATGTATGTATATGAGTATGTGAAGAAAAAACATATATATATATATAACCGGAAGTGTTTGGCTTTGGGTTTTCAGCAATGTTCTTTGTGCATGCGTGTATAGAGTTTAGTTTTCGAGAGAGAAAAAAACCTATCGGGAATATAGTCATATTTCGAGACAAATTTCCACGACGACGTAATACATATTATATAGATACGTATACAGGCACGATATCGTTTACACGTTTCGGTTTCTCCGTTTTTCTTCCCTCGTTTACGGATTATTATTATTATTATTATTATTATTGTCTATAGTAAACTATAATATATTATACACATATGGTTTCTGCAGCGTATGGTATCGCGGTTTCTTTTTACGCGTTTTCTGTAACAATTGTGTTTATTCGTCAAACCACAATCGTAAACATTAGTGTCGGAGCGAACGACGAGGGGATGTTTTTTATTCGGATATGATAGCCATAAACCACATTTCAAATAACATATTCCATCTACCTGCAGTTGGCAAAATCGACATTTTCAAAATCAAAATCGGTTAGCTCTCGTAATATTGTAGTATTCGTTTATTTTCAGACGTGTCCTATTTTTTTTTTTTTTTATCTTTTACATTATTACGATAGCGTATAGCTTTTTTTTCTAGTTTTTTTTTTATTTTAATTAATTCTAGTCGGTACTTTAAACGAGGAGTCACGTTTAGGTTTTCTAAGTGGTTTTCAAAAGCGAAATGAAAAACCATTTTTTATAGGGGAAATCTCACGAAAAGTCGTTATTAAATTAGAATAAAAATAAAAATAAACTAGTCACGGTTACCGATTATATATATAGGTGACATATTATAACCTATCCGCGGAACAAATAAATTATTATAAATTTAAAATTTAAAACTCCGGACAAAATGTACACGAAATATATATATATATAGTACAATAGCACTGTGTATATTGACGGCATATTTTTTCATTAGCCATAAAAATACGATATTAGTAATACTCAACAGGCATCCATATGTTATATTATTGTTAATAATATTGTTATACGTTGAATATTATATACACTGTGAAGCTTCGTTCGTTTTATCGAAAGAAATTATCTATCTTGAAAAAATCATTTGGAAAAATACTAGAAAAAAAACGGTATTTTCCATGGATTCGTGAAAAATTGGAAAAATTGAAAAAAAAGTTCCAAATAGAGTAATAATTGATAATAAATAAATAAAACATAAAAATGAGAAGCATGGAGGCATATTATGTACCTCCATGATTAAAAGTGATAACATAATAATATTATGTTATCACATACTATGTATAGGTATGTAACAAACGTTTACCATAATTTCAAATGTGTTGTGTACATAGTAATGTCTAGCATATTTACTTTTATATTACATAGTTAATATAGTATATTATGTACATCTATTTTGCATATTCGTAATTTAAAGGTGAGTACTTTTTTAATAAATATATATTATTTATATAATGTTATTCATTACTATGGTTTGGATTTGAAGTCAAAATTA